>PVKZ01000804.1:408815-596972 GCA_004027375.1 Macroglossus sobrinus | reverse complement strand
AAGATATTTTGTGTTCATGGATCAGAAGAATGAACATATTTAAAATGGCCTTATACCCAAAGCATTATACAGATTTAATACAACACCCTCATCGAAATCCCAATGGCATCTTTTAAAGAAATAGAACAAAAAATTATCAGATTGGTATGGAATCACAAAAGACCCTGAATATCTGAAGCAATTCTTAAAAAAAAAAAAAAGACCAGAACTATCACACTGCTTGTCCTCAAATTATACTACAAAGTGACAATAATCAAAACAGTATGTTACTGGCAGAAAAACAGACCCAAAGATCATTTGTAACAAATTGAGATCACAGAAATAAGCCCACTATGTATGGGCAAATAATTTGCAACAAAGGAGGCAAAAATATACAGTGGAGATAATAAATCCTCCCCAATAAATTGTGCTGGGAGAATTGGAAAGCCACATACAAAAGAATGAAACTAGACTGCTATCTGTCACCAAAATTAACTCAAAATGGATCAAAAACCTGAATATAAGACATGAAACAATAAATTACATAGAAGAAAACATAGGTACTAGACGCATGGACCTTGGATTTAGAGAGAATTTTATTAATTTAACCTGAAAGGCAAGGGAAGTAAAAGCAAAAATAAATGAATGGGAGCATGTCAAACTAAAAAGCTTCTGTACAGAAAAGGAAACCATTGACAAGACAAAGAGGCTACCAACTGAATGGGAGAAGATATTCTGGAAAGGTCTTTATTTCTCCTTTATATCTAAAGGGGAGCTTAGCTGGATACATTATTCTTGGCTGGCAGTTTCTTTCACTTAATAGTTTAAATATTTGATTCCATTTCTTTCTGGCTTGTAAGATCTGTGCTGAGAAGTCCAATGATACTCTAATGGGTTTTGTTTTATAAGTTACCGTTTTCTGCTCCCTGGGTGCCCAGAAAATTCATTTTGTTGATGATTTTTGATTATTCTAATACTATGTGCCTTGGTGAAGGCCTTTTTAGGTTGAGATAATTGCATGTTCTGTGACTTCCTAAATTACAAGTTCCAGCTCAGTCCTTAGATATAGGAAATTCTCATCAACTATTTGTCTGAAAATATTTTCTAATTCCTGCTCCTTTTCCTCCCCTTTATGCATTCCCATTATTCTTATGTTTCTTCTCCTGATGGTATCAGCTAGTTTTTGTATTTCTCTTTCATTATTTTTCATTTTTTGGTTTATCTCTTCTTCCTTCTGATTTATTTCTAGATTTCTGTCTTCAATATCACTAATTCTTTCCTTCAGTTGGTCAACTATATTTCCCAAGCTTGCTATTTCATTTTTCAGCTCTTTCTCTCCAGAAGTTTTATTTGGTTCTTTTTGAGCGTTTCAATCTCCTTGCCCCACTCATCTAGGTGTTTTTTCAATTCTTGAAATTGTTGGTATGACTCATTTCGGAGCTCATTGAGTTTTTTCATAAGTACCATACTAAATTCTCTGTCATTTAAGTCGCATATTTCTATGTCTGTAAGCTTATTTTCTGGAGTTTTTTCTCTTTCTTTCTGAAATACCTTGTCACCTTGGTTGTTCATGATGTTTAATGGACTATTGCTCTGCCTGGGCATTAATGTAAGTGTATTCTGTTGTTTTCTCCAGAAAGATTTATTATATAAAGGTCTCTCCTTAGCCTGCTGCAAAGAAGGTGCTGTTCTTTTGGTTTCCAGTAGGTGGCGTCTAAGTCTCTTGGATCCTTGCTTTATATGGAGCCTTAATAATGCCTTTATATAATGCCTTTATTTTCTTGTAGATATTTATTATGCTCGCTACCCTCAGATTCAGTCTTTGTCAGTGTTAGCAACAGTTTCAGTAGGATTTGCTCAGATTCCTCTGGAGCTCTGCAGCATTTGGTCTGAGGGCATGGGAGGAGGGGCCTTATGGCTTGGGGGTTGGAGACTGCAGCTCAACCTCGGTTTTGCAACCACAGTCTGTATAAATCAACTTTTTTTTCCTGCCATCTGCTTCTCTGCTTTCTACCCCGATGATTGGGCCCTGCTACTGACTGCGTGGAACTCACAAACTCTCTCAGGCAGTGCTGTTCAGGGACCTCACCGCACCTTTCCCCTTCTCCTTCCCCTATGGGTGGTGGAGATGGGGAGCTCTGGCAGCTGTGAGATGCACCTTCTTTATTTCTCCCAGTCCACCACCCAACACCCAGGGTTCTGACTTGTGGTAGCTTTTATGCACAGATCTCACGCGCAGACATGCTGGTGTGCAGTTTGTTTTTTGTTGAATTTTAGACGTTCAGTTTATTGTTCTTTCAAGGGGAGAGATCTGGAGATGTCTCTCACTCTGCCATGTTTCCTTCACAATCCAAAACCTATGTAATTTCATTAACAATGTCACCCCAATAAATTTTGTAAAAAAGAAATATTACAAAAAATCATTTGATTTTTAAATATTAATATCCACTTTTTTTGGAAACATCATGTACACCAAAAAAAATTTTATTTTACCCAACACTATACCTATTTGCACTCTCTGTTTTAGGTAGCCGTTGTTTGTTGCACTTTGCAGTAGAATGAAGTTTATCTTCTCTTACTCCATTTTCCTTAGGAGCTCTTGACAATATGGTATAGTTGGGTAAAATAAAAATGCAAGAAGCCCTATGTTTCTGCTCCAATATTTCTAATCAGAGAGAGCTCTGACTTGTCTTTCAAAACTTCAGATATTTTCTTTGGAAATGAACATTTCAGGCTTTATCACATCATAGCCCAGTCTCAGTGGCTACAGTGTTTTCACCTGGAGTAAGAGTATGGCTTGTTTTATGGAACAATATGTTCCTGATGAGCTTTAAGTCAAATATGAAAAATTCCCTAAGTGATCATTACAGAAAGCAGCATTTCATAATTCCTTTTATAAAGTGAAAATGCCTTCTTTAAAATGAAATCTCATGTCTAATATATTCAATGAACAGGGTCAGGTTTTCTCTAAGCAAGATGTCTCTTACCTATATATCTTCTACCTGCACCTACCACTTTCTCACTCTCTAATGAACTACCTGCCAATAACTACAACTAAAATTTCAGTAAGAAGTTCATCCTATTTTTGTGTCTGTGAACTAAGACTCTGAAATTATGCTAAAGAAAGTCTGACAATTATTTTTCTCTGTGCATACTCTCTTTGCAACAAACTGAAACATAAATTAATCTTTCTCATTCTAGCTCTTGCTTTATATTTCCAGTGTTACTGCCCCACCCTAAATCCCCAAACTGTATAGTAAACTCTCAGGTAGAATTTCCTAACTTGTTTTACAACTTATGAGCAAGCAAGCTCGAAATGTTTGTAGCCTTTTCTCTCCGCAGTCTCATGGCTCCAGATGCTATTTATCCCAGTCTATAATGTGTGATCTTTGTATTCAAAGTGTACAAATAGCTAGGTTCAAAATAATAAGGTTAAAAAGAATTATACTTGTATTTTGGGTGCCTAGAAAAGGTTACAATCCCATAAATGTTCGCTGTTTTGGCTATAACTATTGTTGTGAAGTGTATACAAGACACAGTCCAAATAAAGTGACTTTTACCTTCTCAGTCAAGAAATGTCCCTAGAAGTATAGATCCTGCTGAGATGGAAAAGGACAGTTGAAGACAAAAGACAAAAGAAAAGCCAGGTGTCAGCTGGGTGATGGCAATTCTGACTTCTACTTATATGATACATGTTTTCTGTTTAATGTGACTGCTTGTGCTGAATTGTAGAATAATGGTTGAATCTCAAGAACTAGGCCCACAATTTTCAACACCAACATCCATCATTAGGTAATAGCTTTTGAAAACATTTTTTAAATAAAATGGACCCCAAAACCAAAAAGGTACTTTTTACACCATGATTTTCTTCCATAAATTTATTGCTGAAAAAGGTGTCTGCTACTTTGGAATACAAATTGTTTCCACTGCTGAAGTTTTCTATCTACCTAATAGCAACTTTACTCTGTAAATAACATAGAAATTGCTGAAAAACTCCCACTCAGTGATGTTGAAAACAGTTGAAAGCTGGTCTGACTAGAGAGGGACACAGAGAGAAACAGAGACATAGAGACACACAGAGAATGCTCAAAAAATTTACAACATAAAATATACATTTTACAGCAGGAAAACATGTTGAATCAAGTTAATCAATGCCCTAAGATCAAAGAGAAATCAGTTTTTAGAGTACGAAAAAATCATATTACTCTGTCAATTTAACAATAGTTGTTAAGAATGCATAACTGATGTGAGATGGTGAGAAAAAAAAACAAAGATTGTGATATTGTAGCCCCACAGAGTTTTCATAAGCAAGACTGCCTTATCACCAATTCCTAGGGATCAGTTCCTAGGGATCCATTTTCTATATAGACAATAATGGCAAAACTAATGTGCAGTGAGTTTTTTTTTTTACCTGAAATTTTGTGGCTAAATTTTCAAAATGACCACCTCTTGCAGTAGGCAAGAAAGAGATAGATTTCAATCCCTACTCATTACGTGTTCCTTCATAATGCTCCTTATTAACATATATTATCCTTCATAACAGTTCCACTCACTTCCTTTTTGCACCCTTACCCCTCTCTCCTTACTTAGAAAGAGTAAAGTGTATTTATGATTCTTACATTTTCATATAGTGACTCTCTTGATTGGCCGTGCTGTCTCTAGCCACCACCATCTCCTCTATCGCTCTACTTCCTTTCCAACACAAAATTCCTTTTCTCTCCATGAAACCTAAACTTTTCTTCATATTCTGGACTTTAGGAAGCTCCTCCTTCCTCCCTGGTATAGCTTCAGAATCTTCAGTACCCTCTAATGAAGTATAGGAGATCTCCTCAGTCATTTCATTCTACCTGGTGAATTGTAGTTTAGCTTCTTTTCTTGAAATTGGAAGGGCAGAGGAGCCAAAATCCACTGCAAGCCATGTGTTCTTGAGAGGCATTACCAATAGTTCTATGGAGGAACAGGGGAGAAGGTTTTTTATTGTTATTTTTCAGGCTAGGGCTTTGTGATAAACTGTGGTGTGATAAAATAGTTTTGGGGCTTCCGGTCAATATGGCAGAGTAGGTAAATACTGCTTGCCTTGTCTAACAACCACATAAAAATTACAACTAAACTACAGAATAATCATCATTGGGAGTCACTTAAAGTCTAGATGAATAGAAGTCCTACAACCAGGGACATACAGAAGAGGCCACTTTGAGACTAATATGAAATGGGCTAATCCTACACCCACGTGTGACGGTTGAGAATTGGGACAGATATCTTAGCTGTGGAGAGCCCCTGGAGGAGCAAGGAATCCCAACCTCACACCAGGCTCTCCAGACCAGGGTTCCAGTTCTGGGAAGAGAAGTTCCGACAACTTCTGGCTCTAAAAGCCAGTGGAGATTGTGGTTGAGTAAGACTGAAGGTGGCTGGAATTGCAGATATTCCATTTAAAGTGTTTGTGTGTGGACTTGTGGATGAACTCATTCATTCTGAGCTCTAGAGCTGGGGCAACAGCTTGAAAGGAACTAGTAACATATGAGGAGAATGGAATTGTCTGGTTTCAGAGCAAGGACTAGAGGGCCAGCTTTCTCACAGACAGAAGTGCTCATAGAATTCAATGTTTCTCTGTGGAGCCCACCTTGTTCCAGGCATGCAGATACAGATGGGCACAATATCTGAGTCTCCATCAACCTGGTTAACACTGGATGTCCTTCCCTGGTGATTTCCTGAGACCCTGCCCCACCCAACTTGTGGGGCCACCCAAGCCAATTCCAGTGGCTTTTCCATACAAATGGCTGTTTTGGCTTATGCTGTGGACTTTCATAAAATCTCTCAAAGGACTTCAAAACTTAAACAGGCAATATCTGGCTTCAGCATACCTTGTACCTCTTGCTGAGCAGCCCCAAGCCCGGAACTAGCAGCAGCTGGCCTAGATTAATGGCTTGGCCTCTTGAAGCACTTTCAGCCCAGCATGGGTGGTGTATATCTAAAGATTGCTTGGTAGCTCATGCTAGGAGACCCAAGGCAGGGGACAGGCAGCAACTAAACTTAGCCTGCACAAGATTCCCTCCCAAGAGCCCCAAAACCAACACATCTTGTGTTTGGTTTCAGACCACACCAGAACACCACCCAAAAAAACTCTATAAATGACACACTCAAAGGGCAGACTGGGCTGACACCAGAGCCCTGATAAAGTCAATCCTGCTTCACATGGTAAGTATGTCACTGGTCATCGCTCACAACAAATCAGCCCTAGGGTCAAACCCTCCCACTGATGTGCAAACAGCAACCAAGGCTACAACAGAAGGGCACACACACAACCCATATGAGACACACTTGGAGCACCCAGCTCAAGTGACCATGGAAGATTGTCACTGGGCCTCACAGAAACCTATTATATAAGGCCATTTTACTGACACCAGGAGACATAGGATCCTTATTGAATACATAGAAATAAACACAGGGAAGGAGCCATAATGAAGAGACAAAGAAACATGTCCCAAATGAAAGAACAGAACAAAACTCCAGAAAAATAACTCAACAAAATGAAGTCAAGATATCTACCAGATGCAGAATTCAAAACACTGGTTATAAGGCTGCTCAATGATCTTAGTGAGATCTTCAACAACAACAACAAAAAAAATGGGAAACATAAAAGTGTACATATAAAGCATAAAGAAAAACAATCAGAAATGAAGAATACAATAATTAAAATAGAGAATACATCAGAGGAAATCAACAGTAGATTAGATGAAGCAGAGACTCAAAACAGTGATTTGGAAGAGAAGATAGCATGAAATATCCAATCAGAACAGCAAAAAGAAAAAAAAAAGAGTCTGAAAAATGATATTTTAAGGGGCCTCTGGAAAAACACCAATTATACCAATATCCACATCCTATGGGTACCAGAAGAAGAGAGAGAACAAGGAATTGAAACGCTATTTGAATAAAAAATGACAGAAAATTTCCTTACTCTGGTGAAGAAAATGGACATACAAACCCCAGCTCAGGGAATCCCAAACAAGGTGAACCGAAAGAGGCCCACACAAAGACACATCATCATTAAAATGCCAAAAATTTAAGACAAAGAGAATATCTTAAAAGCAGCAAGAGGAAAGCAGTTAGTTACCTACAAGGGAACTCCCATAAGACTGTCAGCTAATTTCTCAAAGGAAACTGCAGGCCAGAAAGGATTGGCACAGAATAGTCAAAGTGATGAAAAGCAAGAACCTACAACCAAGATTATTCTGTCCAGCAAAGCTATTATTTAGAATTGTTGGACATATAAAGAGCTTTGCAGACAAGGAAATGGTAAAGCAGTTCATCACCACCAAATGAGTATTACAGGAAATGTTAAAGGGATTTCTAGAAGATAAAGGAGGAGGAGGAGGAGAAGAAAGACAAAAAATATTACTATGGATGGGAGACCACCTAGCAATACCAGGTGCTGTAGGCTTTAAAAGAAAATATTATTATCAAATTGCCAATTACTTTATATCTATCAATAATTACTTTAAATGTAAATGGATTAATATTCCAATCAAAAGATAGATTGACTGAATGGATAAGAACACAACATCCTTATATATGCCACCTACAAGATTGAAAGACACACAGGTTGAAAGTAAAGGTATGAAAAAAGATGTTTCATGAAAATGGAAACAAAAAAAGAAAGCTGAGGTTACAATACTTATAACAACAAAATAGACTTTAAAACAAAGGTATATGCATAGACAAAGAAGGACCCAGTTATCCCACCTCTGATTATTTATCTGAAGAAACCCAAAACACTTCTTTGAAGGGAAGTGTGATTCCATATGTTCATTGCAGTATTATTTACAATAGCCAAGATATGAAGGAAACTTGGATGTCTATTGATAAATAAATGGATGAAGAAGAGGTAGTACATAATTACAATGGGATATATCTCAACCATTAAAAAGAATGACACTTGCCGTTTGCAACAACATGGACATACCTAGAGGGTATTGTGTTGAGTGGAGTAAGTCAAACAGAGAAAGACAGATTCCATATGATTTCACTTACATGTGGAATATGAAGCACAAAATAAACAAACAAAATTGGAACAAATTCATAGATACAGAGAACATTTAGATGGTGCCACATGGGAAGAGAGTTGGGGGCATGGGTGAAAAAGTGAAGGGAGTAAAAAGTACAAGTTGATAGTTACAAAATGGTCATAGTCATGTAATGTGTAGCATAGGGAATATTAGCAATAATATTTTAATAACTATGTATGGTGTCAGATAGGTACTATATTTATTGGGGTGGTCATTTTGTAAGACATATAAATATCTAATTACTATGCTGTACACTTGAAACTAATAAAATATTGTATGCCAACTATAATTGAATTTTTAATATATTAAAAATAAAAATAAAATAAAAATTTTAAAAAGAGTCTTAAATTTGAAGTTAGACTATTTGGGCTCAAGTCCTATCTTGGCCACTTCTTAAGTGTATGACTTTGAGTAAGTGAATTAAACTACTGAGTCTCAGATTCTTGATCTATAAATCTGGACCAACAATTCTTGCACTAAAGGATAAAGAATAGATAGTAAAATAGTTAAAAATATTATCTTGTGCCCTGAAAAGTACTAGATGGTAATCTTGCTAAGCCAATAAGATAATTTAACAGAAAATACTAAATATTGGCCCCTAACCCAGAAAAATGGAAGCTCAAATGGTTCCCTGAAATACACTTAAATGAGAAGCATATATATGAGATCTAGGTGTATTCAAAACAAAACTATTACTTTTCATAGAGACTTATCATTTCCAATAATAAAATTACTCAGATATTTAGAAAAGAGTAAATTATACAAACATTTGATTTACGCAACGTATCAAGAACAAAGCTACTCACTGCATTGAGCAAGAATCTTCTGGGAAAGAAAAAACAGAATGGGTTGTAAATCTTACAGACTAGAATTATGGACAGATTCCGAGAGTTGCTTAGTTAATTACATTTTCCTGTTTATTCTGTTTTTTTTTTTAATTATAGATTTAATCTATAAAATTGAACTTGCAGGAGGCCTGGGAGCAATCTTCCTCCTCCTTGTACTGCTCATGTTCATCTACAAATATTACAACATTGAATTGATGCTCTTCTACCGAAAGCATTTTGGTGGTGATGAAACTACTGATGGTAAGTAGTTGTTCAAACTCAATTCATGAATTTGTGATTATGTAGGAGAATATCCTGTGCTTACAGGATATGTGGTAAAACATTTAGACTTAACGGGCTATGACTAATGCAACTTACCCTCAAATATTTCAGAAAAATTTTACTTGTCTATCAAAAAAGAAGCAAAGGAGAGAAGATATTTTAACAACAAATGAATCTAGGTAAAAGATATATGGGCGTTCTTTGAAATAGTGTTATTTTTTGTAATGTTCCTGTATGTTTGAGATTATTTCCAAATAAACGGTTTAACTAGGAAACATTAGTGGGTCAGGAAATAAAACATTTGCTGCCAACGCCCTTTATTTAGAAACAAATTAAGAATCAATTTTGTTTTTTTCTCTACAAAATTCAAATTTGAATATAGAACACTTTTACCCATTTTTCAACATTGAAACAACAAGTATATTATCAAGAAACTGATTAAAATTTATGGAGATACTCTTTTTAAATCTCATATTTTGGATGATGGTAACACCATTCTCAAAGGTGACTTCAAGGGATAGAAATTCAGAATGTGACTTATTTTTTTTTTCTATTTGCCATTTATGGCCTTTGGAAATCTTATAAATGAAATATCAAGAAAGCATTGTATTGAGCCTTGTTTCTTTGAACATTCAAAAATGATTTAATTTTTTCAAGAAAACAAATCCATATTTCCAATCAATACCAACAAGAAATCATGACATGTCACTCCTATGCATAAAAACCTCACCACAAACTACCGTAAACATGTATGTGGAATGCCTTAGGAAGCCAAGATAAAAAAAGAAGTCCAACTGCAAGTCATTACTTTAAAAAAGCAAATTTAATTCTTAGTTTTATTGTATTGAAATTGTAAAACTTTCATTTGTTTTTGTTTTGTTTTGTTTTTTGAGATTATGATCTTACCTCCAAGTAGATAGGGTCATTATTTTGTTTTAGTTTTATAGAAGGCCAGAGTAGTGACTGTAACATCAAATTTTTTGAGAAATTTTTAATTCTGGTGTTATTGTTTCTTTTATGTAAACAATAGTATGAATAGTTTTTAATTGACTTTCATGTTTTCACAGTAAATTAGAAGAATGCTGTTTGATGAGTACATGTGCATGTTCATTATCAAAGCAGTGTATTTACCCAACTATTATAGCAGCCCATTTAAAAGTATTATATGCCCTTGTTCAGACATATCTTCAGAATGAGAAATTAGGGCCTATTCTGACCATACTTACATGCTCCAACACTATATATATAAATTTGGTCAATTACCCTCAGTTTTTATATTCATCAATTAATATTGGAAAATCCTGACTTCTTACCTGTGCACATAAAACAACTAGATACAATATGCTACTGAAGAAAATGTCACTAGTTCCCAATGCCAAGAAGTGGCTAAAGTATCCTATTGGGAATGTAAAAGATGCATTGTCTATATGAAATAACATAAAAGGGAGGCTCCTATGATTCATTTGTTTTGAGTCATGGTTATAAGTGCTTTGTTAATACTCTCTGTAAGAGATGATACAATTTATTAAGTTAATCTGCAATAATTGTTACTTCAATTGCCCATACCCAATAATTCAGACTAACTGATCAGTTGTAGTATATGTTTGTAAGACTAAATTCATGCTAATATCATTGGATATTTTAATGATCAACTATTCCATTTTGCACCTATATCTCCATTGTGGTCCCCGTGGTCAAAGATCAAAAGTAAGGTAGAACATTTTGATTACAGAACTGTATGTATTGATTCCAAACCAATTGTTTTAAGGGAAAAAATACAATGTGATTTGGGAGAGGGACTTCAAAGGTATTCATTAGGAAGAAGAGTTAAAATATTTTACATTCCTAGATGAACCTTGCATTTTAAATACACAATCTCTGTACTAGCTGCATGGAATACTAAAAATTCAGCAGGTATATAGTGGGGATTAATAAATGAATATTAAACTCCTTTTAGAAATATTCAATTTCATGATGCCAAAAATCAGTTTGATAACCTACAGAATTTTTCATTTCTTTATTGAAATGTTTTGGCATCTCATAGACAAAACTTAGCTTTATCCATATACATTTTGTTCATGTTTTCTATTTGATTTATATCTATAGTAGCATTTACTGAAAATTTGTTAAAAAAGGTCTCCTTTATTTTTACTTTTGTTATTTTTATTTGTATTTCTATATAAAGAAATAGGTGAATCAATGTAAAAAACACTAAGACCCCAATATATAAATGGACAAAAAGACATGTACAGATATGTCATGTCATAAAAAGAGAATATAAAAATATAAAAAAATGTTTAATTTTGATTGAAATAAAATTTTCTTAGTTTTTATAAAATCAAACCTATTCAACAAACTGACTTTTTAGCCATTTTAAAGTATAATCCATTTCATTTCAATCTATCAAACAATTGCTCAATTATTTGACCTTTTAATTATTCAGTCATTAAATATTTATTAAGTGTCTACTATATAGCAGGCAATATGAATGATGTATTTACTTATATTCATCTGGATCAGCATTACACACACATGCACATTCACACACACACACATGCACGCGCAGGTACTAAAGTAGGTACTAAATATATAATATATCAACAAAATTGCCGTCTTTGCACTTTGGAGACTAAGGATTTAGCACTGTGTTTAGCATAACAGCAGAAGACTTGGGTTGTACAACAGGAATGGCTTCCTGGTGAACAGGATTAAAATGAGATTTTAAAACAGGGAAGGACAGGTGTGACAACAGAAAATTTATTCCACAGACAGTTTGGTTTCCTTCCTCATAACTTTTCTTTTCATCAGAAACACCAAACCTCTGGTGACCACTGCTTGAGCTCTCTTATTCATAATACTCTATCTGCATAATGCTCTATTTTCTGATTCCTCAGATGAGCTTAGCTGGATTTTAACACAGAGGAAGGCTCATTAGCTTTGCCTAGCAAAGTGGTGTTGCTGAATTGCTATTTATTTTTTAAAACAATTTTCAGGCCTTGCTATTCACCTTATTTTCATCATGTTGTTGATTTTGCTCTATCCATCTTGCTCTTTGTGAGCAGCAGCTGTGGCCATTCATGAGGTTTTCTTGGCTATCTACGTAAGGGTGAAGTACATTTTTTAAACTGGCATCTGCATCACTGCTTTCACACTAGCTGTCATCCTAGATCTTCTGGGACATCTGATGTGGTAGCTTTTAGAGCTCTCTTCTGGATTTGGTTAGCCACCATAAGCTCTTCACCTTTAGTTTATGTTAAAGGGACATAACTAAAGCCAGAAGCAACCATTTTCCAAAGAAAGGTGTGCTTTCAGAATGTTTGGCAAATTTTATTATCCAGACATATTGGGTGTTAACACATATCAAAGACATCAATGTTCTTTGTTATAATTTGATTTGAGATATGCAAATGTAGTATTATTTTCTTCTAAAGGAGTCTTTGTAGTATCACCTGTGTTAAAATATAGGCGAAGCAAGTAAGGATAGGACCAGGATTATATGAGTTTAAACAAGGTTGGAGGGCAAATAGACATAGTCAGGACAAGCATTGGGGCAAGAGTCTAGAAGGCCTGGTTAGATAAAAGAGTCAGGTAGTCCTTGCAGATGGCTGGCTCATATTATATGTTCAAAAATCATGGTAAAATTAATGAGTAATTTAATAAGTAATTAATAAGTAATTTAATTTAGGGAGGTTTGTGAGATAGGAAAGTTTCCAAAGTAAGGGGGAAAAAAGGTCTAGTCTGACACTACAGAATTTGAGGCAGCAATTTCATCTGCCAGGAACAATGAAATACACTCTGTTTATAGGAATAGAGCTGTTTGTCCTTTGAACTATTTTATTCTTCCAGCTGTATATCACTGCAGCCCTAAATCTCAGGTGATTAATTATAGCTGGAGAAAGTCAAGGGCCTGCAGGTGCATCAGCTTGATATGAACAGGGGCAGAGATGCTAGGATTACCGGGATGTTCTTTCATTAGCATTTCATAGAAACATTGTCACTTCCAAATGGTGTTTTATGCATAACAGCAGAATATGCCACACTTGTAAGCCAAAGTATCTCAACTATTCAAGGCAGTCCTTCATGTGCATCTGCTTCTAGGCAATCAAATAACCCAACCAAGGTTTATGGAAATCCCAGCCAGAGGACATACTAACATGAAGTTTCTGGCTTCAGGGACCATCTTAACATAAATAATCAGAGTTCCTTTTATGTGAGGATAGTAAAGGCTTCAAACTTACTAGAATTAGAAAAACATAATCCTGCCACAGATATCTCTAGATAGTCAGAGGGTCCCACTTACTCCTACCATAGAGTATTTTTGTCTCTTTATAGATTTATCATTTGTTCTTTCTTCAGCAGATAGAACCAAATCATTAATGGTATAGGTAAATAAGTGATTGTTTCATTCTGTAAATTACATTTTGTTCAGGTTTTAACTATATTCTAATTAGTTCTGTTTTAATGGAAAATAATTTATGTATTTTAGAAACAAATCCTGACATGTTTCCCTGTCTTTTAAAATTATTATTTGCAAGTATCTAGATTTAAAAACTCTAAAAGATCTATGAGTCTATGCTAATTACATTAACTTTAAAAAATAATTTTCTATAAGTAAGAGAATTTTGAAACCACTATAACTTTTCCAGTGTGATCCTTCTAAAACCAATGAGAATTAATGCTTTGATTAATTATATTCATTACTATTTTTCAAGAAAAAAAATTGTGTATATATATATATATATATATATATATATATATATATATATATATATATATAGAGAGAGAGAGAGAGAGAGAGAGAGAGAAAGAGAGGTTGGCTCTGGGCCAATACAGCAAGAATGGAAAAAATACATTCTCAAAGCACAGTTAATTCTCTGACTAAATGTGTGAAGGGAAACCTAATTTGCCAATATTGAAAATATGAATATGTATATTTTGAAACAAAGCCTCCTTTTGGAAGCTCGTGTCAAATTAGTTGGCTATGGATTGAACAAGAATAATAAGGAATGTACTTGTATAAGACTCAGATGCTGTCTCTAATATTTGGTAATGAACTGAATTTGTTTATGAACATGATGACACTAACCAACTGGAAGAATGGCATGTACTGTAAGTAGTGTCTCCAGGAGTGAGACTGGATTATTTAGATCTGCCACACTGTAGGGCCCAGCCCCTCTTGGATCTCTTGTACATATTTGTGCAAAGTAGGTGTAGTCTGTGACCAAGTAGCAGAGCCAAGCTAACTGGCACAGAAAAAGTTCAAATCCATTACTTTGGACTATTTAGTCTTGCATTCAAACACACTGAGCTAATCATTCACACATCACTTAATATCACAAATATGTATAGTCACCAAAAGTCATAGATAATAATTCTCTCTTTTATTCTTTCCTGAATATTGTCCATTACATATAAGTTTCAGGTCATATCATATAACTAGGTTATGTTAAGATGTATTAGATTTCTTATAACATGGTATATGACTTATTTTTTCCAATTAACAGCAGTCACTAATTAGAATGCTTATTCAAGCTTGTTAGTGGTTATAGATATTTAGTACTTAAAGAGAACTTCCTAACATGTACAACTGTTTTGTTGTTCTTAATATTTAAGACAACAAGGAATATGATGCCTATCTCTCTTATACAAAAGTGGACCAAGATACTTTAGACTGTAATGATCCTGAAGAAGAGCAGTTTGCTCTTAAAATACTGCCAGATGTCCTGGAAAAACATTATGGATATAAACTCTTCATCCCAGAAAGAGACCTGATTCCAAGTGGAAGTAAGTACTTTCAAGTTTTGAATTTAAAAAGTTTGGTTATTTTTAGGAAGTTATATCGAAGCTTCAAACATCAGAGCTAAGTATTTAGATATTTTTTACAGATTTCATTAATTCAGATTTCTCTCCAATGCCTGTTTCTGGCTATTTATATTCACATTTTTAAAAAAGGTACTCTTACCTATAGTACAGGCATGTATTAATTGTATTTTTTAAAATTCTATTGCCTTTGCGTTCTGAGAAAATGATGATTCTTACAAAGTAATCTGTATAAGTCATTTACAGTCTTTTTAAAGCATTTCAGTTCCAAAGTGGTTTTCTATCATTTTGCTTCTACTTATACCTATAAACATTGTCCTAATAACTCTGAATTTATGCTTTGTTACTCGTTTTCAGATTTATAGAAAAATGTGAGGCCACTGGGAACAGCACTTTCACTGTTTATTTACATTATTTTTAAGAAGTTCTGGACTATGTGGGCTTGAATGCTACTTTTAAATTATGCTACACATCGAATGCTGTATTTGAGCTTTTAGAATAAATTCGGGTTCAAGTAAAAGTATATACTTTGTTCCTGTTGATGTTTGAGTGTTGTACAGTGTAATGTGTAACAGGAACACAGAAAAACCTAAGCTATGGTCCCTGCCCTAAAAGAGCTTAAAATGGCATGAAGGGAAAATAAAAGTGCTAGATTAATTTGCATATGCGTTTATGTTAATATCCTTGAGGGGAAGAGATTGAACTGTAACCACAAATCAGAATATGGTCATTTATACACAAAATGAAATAATAACAAAATTTAAAATCTTATATTTTCAAATATGTCACAGTGTATAAAATATTTTCACATACATCATTTCATTTTATTTTTACAATAACCCTATGTGAAGAGAGAATTGATATTATTATTCTCTTACAGATGAGGAAATAAGGCCTCAAAGAAGTCCAAGACCAGACAGCTGGCAAGTGATAGAGCTGAGATTAGGACCTAGATCTGTTTACAACTCTGGTTCTCACTTCATTAGAACACACTATTCTTCAATAGCATTTATTCAAATTATCAGCTGTCCATTCTGGTCACTAAACTAACAAGAGACAAATTCAGACAACTGAGTTTTGATTGTTCATCTCTTTTCTAAGTGTGCATACGTATCTAAATAGGTTTGTGTGTGCATGTGAGTATGCATATTTACACATGCACAGAAAGAAATAAAAAAAGATAGTTTTTATTGGTCCATTAATTTCCTGCACCACAAATGTAAGAATTCCTCAAACTTCTCCCATGGTTCTATGCTCTTTTATTTCTATAATTTTATTTTTTATTTTCATGACTTGACATACCACTTTTATATTGATCAAGCTCCAAGGAACTGCTGATACCTCAGAATCATTTTTCATTCATCTGTATCGCTTTCCCAAATCCAGTGTCTATTGAAACTTTTCCATTCTCACTTTTGCTATTCTAGTATAGATTCTAATTACCGCATTCCTGCAATGTGGATTACTCTCTGCCTTACCTATTTTTCCTTTCATCCATCTATTCCCACTAATATGTATGCCTCCTTAAACACGTCATTGCCCTAATCAACAACTTTAAATTGTTCACCATTTTTATAGGATAAAATCCATAACTCTTAGCTAAATATTTCTACAGTCTGATGCCAGCTCAGATTTATCACCTAAATTTATTTTCTACCTTTTCTCCTACTCGTACTTTCCACTCTAGGCAAACTGTGGCTTTTATATGCGTTGTTTGTTCATATTAGTCTTTTATACCTTTGCAAATTCTTTTTATCCTTCTTTATAAAATGCCTCTGTGAAAAGGACATAATAATTTCTCTAGTCCTGGAGTTCATGATGTGTAATAATTTGACTCTAAATTTTGTACTCTTGTGATATTTTATATTATGTTATTATTTTATATAGTTTTCCATATATTTATGTCTTGTGTAGTCAGCAAGATTGTAACCTCCATGAGGTCAGAGACTCTATCTCATTTATCCTCACACCTCTGTCATCATCTAGCAGAATACTTAAACTCATTGGATACTTCATAATGCTTGTTGATTTTGAACAATATTGGTTTAAGACAAGAGGAGATAATGACAATGAACTATTAGTAAGTGGTTAAATTTTTGCATGAGAATATTTAAACTTTTTTTAGTAAAGTGAATTGGAAAAATAAGGGACTTTATGCTTAATGAAAAAAATTGTAAGTAATCCATAGGAATAATGTCAGTCCTTAAAACAAGCTAATGAATATAGTACTTTTACTTTTTCAGATATTTGAAAAATACCTACAAGGGGTTGATCAATCATTGATGGAAATTTTAAAATACTTCTTTACTATTTTTTTGGCTTGATTCATTAGATTCTAATGTACTTTTTGTATATTTTGACAAAAGCAAATTGTTAAATATAGAAATTCTGTAAAGTCTACTTTAGAGTGATAATAGCCTAAATTGTATTAAACTAATATCACTACCAAAGTAGAATTTATATCCAATGTCAAGTCATCTTCAATAGAAATCAGTGCCCATTCTACCTTCTTGCATTTTGAAATCACTAGCTCCACAATAGCCAGTCTTTATCAAGCAGGGGTGAAAATGAGTCACAGATAACATGAGAGTGAGAGACATGCATCTCAAATTTGTGCTGTCTTAGTGCTCCCAGAGAGTCTATTTAAATGACTTGAGAGGTCATTTGAATCAACCTGCTGTATCAATTTAGCCAGACAAGTGGTAGAATATTTTACATATCATTGAGTCAGCTACTTGTTTGGCTAAATTGATTAAAATTATTTGTTTTGGTGTATATAGACAAGTTTGAACATCCTTCTTAACCATGGGGTGTGAAGCTTATATAAGACATATTTCCTAGCTCAAAATTACAAAGTTTTAGTTGAGGACTGTAACACCCTAGTCACTTAGTATATCTTGGCATTAAAAGAACTTAACATAAAATACCCAAAAATATGTCATCAGGATTGATAGAAATTTTATAATCCATAGAAATCATTTTATTTTTTTTTCAGATTATACAGCCATCAAACTGAGCAGGGACTGGACCCTGAATGCTCAATGGTGCATAGGAAGACTTTTTATAAGTAACCCATTGAAAAAACAATGCAGTTTTTAGATACAACCACTGGAGGGTGTTTTACTTTAATTTTTCCTTCCTAAATGAGGAAATTCATGTTCTCTGAATTTTGATTTGTGAGTATAACCTGCAGAAGTTCTTTGAAAAGGCCCTTTGACAATTTTTATTTTCCATCAACATTTCAGAGCTGGCTGAGCAGTCACCATGTCACGATTAATGAGTTTTTCCTTGGCATTTTTAGCACACATTTAGGAAGTCAATGTACTATATGAATAATATACTTGATTTACACATGAATGACAGAGTAGAATATTTTGGACTTCGTGTATGTGTGTTATTAAAGAAGCTTCTGTGATCTGTATTTTCGGGCATTGGTACATATTTAACAGGTTATGCTATATAAATATAGACACATTCCTGTGGAGGGGGAAAAAGCGAGTTACAATATTATAAGCTATGTTTGTCCCTCACATCTCATTTAAAAGATGTTGACACAAGACTACTCCTTCATCCAAAAACTAGCAATGAGGCCTTTGAGGATTGTAAAAGCAGATTTCATAATATTCTTTATCTACAACAATCATTTTCTATGAATCAAATTAATGAAGTCTATGACATAAACCCATTCATGTTTAATACCTTCACTTTTGATATATCTTCAGTTTCTTTTGCACTACTCTCATGGTATTCCAACTCAAATTCATTAACATACAAACTGTTTCAATGCATATAATTCAAAAGTACATGAATGGGTCTACCCTCACACTTTCTCTCTTGCTTGTTTGCTCTCTCGCTCATTTGCTTGCTCTCGCTCTCACTGTCTCACTGTCTCACTGTCTCACTCTCTCTCTCTTATAAGAGTTCTCAAAAAGATTCAATACAAACATGTTCACATTCCAAAGTGAGGTGGATGTATCTGTACCCTTCTCACATGACCTACCAGGGAAGTGTTCTTTGGTCATCATGAACCAAGAGAAATGGGAAGATTTGACATAAATATTTTCCCTAATTGCTAAAATTAAAAGTCTTCAGATCTGGACATTATTTTCCTGGCAGCGACCTACCTTTCCATTCTTGAGCCTGTGGCAAGAATCTTTCTTATGTTTTCTCATGTTTGCTGCCTAAACATGGCAAGAATTCCTACTTTCCAATAAAAGTTTGGTCTGTCTCTTTCCAGGCTAGAAAAATCTGTCCTGAGAATAGCAAAAACAACTTCTTGCCAGCAGGTGTCTGAATGTCAGAAATGACAGGCAACCAAAAGAAAGCCAGATAGAAAACACCCTACTCAAACTGCCTAGAGATACAAACTTGAGAAGTAGAGATTTTCTCACCCCTGCAGCTGCTGCTGGTTTTTGTGGTGTAAAACACTCTACAGAGAGCACATTGTGTTCATGGGGCCTAGTGTATCTTTGAGGAATGAACAGATGTGCTCAGAAGCTGACATGTGACCAACAGAACCCAGCTGTGTAACTGAGATCCTGAATTCAGGGATGTTTTTAGATGAATACCACTTAGGCTCTTGAACCCATCTTATCTCAGTGTTTCTGCAGATTAAAACCATAAAAATATAAAAATGTACTAAATTGGGCTGAGGTCCATTGATCAGATAGAGAGAATAATATTCTAAGACTAAAAGTAGAAATGACCCAATCCTGTAGCTTTTGTCTGCCTTTGTGTGAAAGCAAGCAAGGTACTTAAAAGTACATATGCAATGTTTATTAACAATTATAAATTGAGGCAGTTCTGGCAAAAGCTTTAGAAAAATCTATAGATGTCTAAGTGGATTTTGAAGGAAAAAAATCTCTCAAAGGGCTTTAACCTCAATCTCCTCCTTTATTCATAGGAAGACTATGGAGCTCTCCGTGTGAGTTATTCATGCATTATTGCATCTGAGAAAGACACTAGTTAACTAAAAATATTATTATGTATATGTTTGATCAGTCATGTCATTGAAATTATATTTATGAATTTGAACTCAAATATCAAAGTATCTTTCCATTTCTTTTTATGCTCAATTTTTTCATGAGTTTCTCACTCAAGAATCCTAGGACTCCTTCAATAATTTAAAGAAAAAATTTAATGTCTTATTACATCCCTGCATTTCCTAGACTTTCCTCACTATTCTAATCTTCAGTTCTTAACGCTTAGCGCTAACCATGTGATTGTGCTGTCAATGAAATGACAAATGACTGGAGAATACATCTGGTGTCAGATGATCCCTAGTCACTTCTGAAGTGAGGCATGCAAAAACATTTTTGTATATGGATCTGTGTTCATTGCCAATAGTTCCTCTAATAGCTGGACACACTGGACACTATTCAAGCAAATTATCCTCCAGGAATAATAATTTTTTTTCCAATCAATCTGACATCTGTAACCTAAAATGCGTGAGACACAGGTGACATGCACAACCATGGAAATTTAGCACATTGTGTGCAATTTACTTATACAGAATAAAATTAGATATGCCCACTACCCGCTTTATGTCAAAGTCAAGACAAAGGAAACTATTCCCATGTGTCAAGTAATGTATTAAAGTCAATGGACTAAAGTGTCTCATCAAAGTTTGAGGTAAAGAAAGAATCCATTTTGTAGAATTCCAATCAGGAAATCTACTGTTTGGGTGGCACAAGTAATAAGCACCTTTGGGGGGAAAAAAAGAGAGGGAATACAAGAATAAAAAAAAAGTATTTAGTACTCCCCCCGCCAAAAGAAAACACAGAAAAGACTAAATAAGGAGCAAAATTTCTTATTCCATATTTACTAAGATTGCACTGATTGGAATTAGTATACCTGCAAGTTTCTAGGGAGAAAGAGAAGGAGAAGGACATTTTGCAGACTCTTTGTTGCTACTCTCCACATTACCTTTCTTTCAATATTCTTCAAAAGCACCCCATTACCTACCTCTATTCTTGGTGAAGAGATCAAGAGGGAAGAGAAAGAATTTAGAGATGGGGACATTCCAGAGTAGATTCCACCCACTATCATGCTTTCTTGCCCAACCACAGATGAAATGTACTAGCAAAAGTAAGGGATTCAGTACCAGAAATATAGCCTCCAAAGACAAAACTGTAAATAAATATCATTCCTTACAGTCACAAGGTCTCAGCAAATCCATGTGAACTGTTGATTAATTTTAATCAGATTTAATTAGGACCCTCACACTAGTCAATAGAGAATGAAATTCATGCCCCCCACAAAAAAAAAAAGTTAGCTCAGTGAACTGTCTATGAATTATCAGGCCAAGGATTTGGAGAGGGAGGAAGCAGGGAAGGATTTTGTAGGGTAATTAATATCACATGCTGTTTAGAAAGCCCCCTCTTCCTTTCACACACACCTGACTAAATAAAAATTCTGTAGCCTTAATCTCTATGGCAGACAGCGCAGACAGCATCTTACATCTGTCAGAGGCAGAATCAAGACCCAAAATCTTTAGCAACTTCAGCCAAAATAGTCAGGTTGTCAACTTTTATCATTCTTTCAGTAGGTTATTATTAAGCGTCATTGTTTAAAATGAAGGTAATATTTTCAGTGTGATCACATTATAAAGTACCTCACTCATTATAAAGTAATCCTCTAGTTATATCAGAGATCTAATATTTTTTCCAAATACATAGTGCTGAATAATGCATAATGCATTTTTCTTTGATACATGGAAAACCTATATAATTTTGTTGGTTTGTCCACACCAGCAATAGGAGGGGATCCATCTTAGTCACTGTCAGAAATCAAGTCTAAATTAACCTATAGGTTTTATAAGTATCATTGTTGATAGCTATCAATTAGTTAATGTTTATCAAAAATTAATGGAGTATTATCTGTTTTGATGCATTTTGTCTCACCCTAATAGTCTGATTAACTGACAGTAGATATACATAGCTATGGGTATAAGCATATCAAACTACTACTATTTGAACCTGACAAAGTAATAAATTATGCCTTCATCTACAGACTATTTTTTTTAATTTTTCAAATATGCTAACTCCCCCTAATAATGACCCTGACATAAGTGAAAGTGTCAACACAAAAAGTAATTTATAAGTAGCTAATTGATCAGTTTGATAAATCAAACGATTAGTAGACAGTGGTAAGACCACATGGAAATTCATGAATATAGAATGTTTTTCCCTTGTCCTTCTACCTACATCTGCAGCAGACTGAGAGCCCAAGATTTTATGAGAGCACTGAATTATTTTGGAAAAGTATATTCATCCCATTAGAAACAATTTATTGGGGGCTGCCATTCTTCCTGCTTCTATTTTGTTGCTTTATTTTTTCCTTCAATTTTATTTGATTTATTAATAAATAAGTGTTCTATTTTCAAGTCACTTCTGTAGATATAATCCTTTTATTTACTTACTTACTTACTTACTTACTTACTTATTTAATGGTGACATTGGTTAATGAAATCCAATACATTTCAGCTCTACACTTTAACAGTAAGGCATATATATATATATATATATATATATATATATATATATATATATATATATATATATATATATATTTACACTGTGTTCACCTCCCATAGTTAGATTTCTTTCTGCCACCACATATGTAACTCCCTTTACTCCAGCTACCTCCCCCTTCTCCCTCCCCCTTATCCTCTGGTAATTACTAGTCTTTAGTCCATGTTCATGAATCTCTGTATGTCATGTTCATTTGTTGCTTTTAGGTTTATATCCCACATATAAATGACATCATGTGGTTTTCAACTTTTTCTGTCTGGCTCATTTCACTTCGCATGATTATCTCAAGGTTCATTCATATTGTCACAAATTATAGTATTTCATCTCATCTTATGACTGAGTAATATTTCATTGTGTATACATATATACCACAGCTTCTTTATCTAATTCACTTCAATTGTTTCCATGTCCTGGCCACTATAAATAATGCTGCTATGAACATCAGTATACAAATATCTTTTTTGACATGGGTTTTCAAGTCTTTGGAGTAAATATCCAGTAGAGGGATTGCTGGATCATATAATAGGTCAATTTTTAGTTTTTTGATGAACCTCCATACTGTTTTCCATACTGGCTGTACCAATTTAATCCTACTTTTTTTAAATGCACTGCAATTTTTATTTATACAATTGCCCCTGAAGTGATTTTAAAATTGAATTTGCTTTGCTTTTAATACATTTTTAGGTAGTCACTTCTCTTGTTTCCTACAAATACTGTTACTCCTGGCTTGACTTTTCTTCACTTCTCTAATAGATTCACATCTCAATAGAGGCCTAGTAACAATAAACTGTTTTCCAGAATATTTTTCTAACTTTCTGTCAGCTCCCAGTATAGACAAAAGGAAAAATTTCTTTGCAGGTGCACTTATAATGTGAAAAATGAATTTATACCAACTTATGCAGCCCTATCAAAACTATGTTCAAGGGCAATTTTTCTTTACCTAATTGTGAAGATCACAAATATGTTAATTGTAATTAGCTTTGTTTCACATTTGATAATCTGGTATGGTTTCAAAGCCTTGTCTAGAAAAGCAGAAGGCTATAAGATGCAACCTCTTTTTTTTTCTGATATCATAAGTTACTTCAAAATTTGCAAAGAAGTAATGACCTTTTATTTCCGGGATATTTTATATTTTTATGTTTAAAAGAAGTCTTTTGAAGGATTCCTGCTACTCAGTTGCTAAATTTGCCTGAACAAGTCAGGGCAAGATTTAGTGAGTATTCACATTTGCTATGGATTTAGTAATTTTTAAAAAAAAGTTTTTTTTTTTTATCATCTCTTCATGGTAACAAGTTTTCAAAATGGTTTCTGGAGGTTTCTAAAACTTATCCTACAAAACCACAGCCCTACCATGCAAACACCTCTACCTGTCAGGGACTACACTAGCTATGGACTAGCAATGTCTTAACTTGATACTTGTTTCTGCTTAGTTTATTTGGAACTTTTCCAAAAATACACACCCTGTTTGGTCTCTAATTCAGGGACAGAAAACTTTCTCTGTAAAGGGCCAGGTGGTAAACTTTTAGGCTTTGTGGGCTATATACGGCTTCTATTGCATCATATTCTTCTTTCTACAATTCTTTAAACACGTTTAAAAATCATTCTTAGCTCACAAGCCATACAAAAACAGGACATGTTCTTAATGAATCAGGCTCTAATTCAGTCATTGGATGCATACATGCAACCATAGGGTACAGGAGAAATTATTTGGGGCACTTGCTATATAGAAGCCAGCAATAATTCCATGGCTAAAGATTAGCAAGTAAAAATATTAACTCTACCTTTTTCTCTGTTGCAAATTTACTTATATTTTTCATGATGGCTTTTTTTGTTTGTTTTTACCTTGTCTTTTTCACATAGGTAAAGCAGAAAAAAAGACTAAGAAAGGGAGGGAGGGAGTGAAGGGACCGAGAGAAATAGACAAGAGAGAAAGGGAGATTGAGAGGGAAAGGCAGAAATAAAGACTAAGAAAGAAAAGAGGGAGGCTAAAGGATAAGAGGGATACAGGACAGAAAAGGAATAAAAGAAAGAGGGAAATAGAGAGAAGTAGAGAGGAGCAAAGGTTGGGGATGAGAAAAAGAAAAACAGGGAGAGCCACACTATGGAAGTTAGGGCACAGTCTCCTTTTCCTTAGAGCCAGGCAGATCTCAGAGGCACCTCCCCAGATGCTTTCAAACATTGAGGTTGCTTCCCAGCCACTGATCACCATCTCAAGAAGTGAAATGTGTGCTTCACATCTGAAAACTGTCACTTGGTTTTTCACCAAGTAAAATGGAACACAAAATTCAGGGCCCAAGCAAATGACTTGTGTTTTCTTTGGGGTATTTGGGCTGTGTCTACCCAGGGAAATTTTAATGTAGTGACTGACTCCAGTGCATGTGATTAATGTATATATAGGGCAAACCAGGATAATTTAGACCTTTTTTTCTTCCATAGGAGGTTTACAGCTGGAATAATCTGGATGGTTGCCTCAAGTCACCACTAAGCTTTGCCAGGATAAGCACAGCGAGTGTAGTATGCAGGAGACAGGGACCACTCCCTCTCTCCAAGTTTCCCTTCAACACTCATACCCTGTGCAGCTGAGTATAGTGAGATCTGTCCTGACAGGCATTCCTTCTGGGGGCAAAAGCATATTCTCTCTAACGAATTTCTAAGAAGCCCTTCAAAACACTAAATGATGCATTCTGTTTACCTGTCAAATAGCAAAAAATAATAGACAGGTGAAAGGGGAAAACCCTATTAATGGGTAAAAAATTATATCTTGTTCTCTTTTCCATTCAAGAAAGACAGCAAAGCCAAAGCCCATGAGTTCCCAATCTAATTGATTAGTATGTATGTGTATATTTTCTCTAACAATTGTGAACACCTGGATTATAATTGTTTTCTTAAGTACATGAATGTATAGATATACCTTTTGTTTTTAAAAGCATAATTAAAAAGTAAATTAAACTACAGCCCAACGTTTAGAAATAGTGTTTTTCATAGAGGTATAGTTTATGTTACAGATATGCTCCTGACAAGGTTTGTACAGATCAACTTAAAAAAAAATTAAAAACAAAGACTGAGGGAAGAATACTACTTGAAATAATCCCTTGATAATTTATTTTGTAAAGAATCCTTTTATAAAATTAACAATTAACTTATAATTTACCTGATCAAAATGCATTTTAATGGACTCCTGCACTTATACCATAATTTTGGTTTTGGGTTTTGTTTTGTTTTGTTTAAAGAAAAGGTGAAAGAGAATAATGAGAAAGATGTATGATAGCTTATTTTACTGTATATAATAGATCCAAATTCGAATGATAAAGTTTCCCACATAACTTCTTTCTTTTGGGGAGCAGAAAAAAAGGAAGACAATGAAGAATCGGAGCTGTTGATACATTGTGATAATATTTTTTTCTACTCTATTGAAACTTTCTACCTTTCCTTCCATTCTGTTTCACCAGTTTTCTAAATGATAATTACCAAGTGATAACTTCCCCATTGCTACTTGTGTGGTGTTTTGTTTTTTTTTTTTTTTTGAAGATTTTAATACAGATTTTTCTCCTGGATAGATAATCTCCAAAATAAAATACTTAAAACCTTTAAGAGATTCTTTCCCCACTTAAGCATTGCTTTATCCCCTCAGATACAATCATTGTAACTACTGCATGAGAAAATCCTAAAATGTATTAAGTAAAAACCAAAACAGCAATAACAATGAATTGTAAAATGGGCAATTCTACGTGTATCTCTTAAAAATGTCCTTTGTTTATCTGTAGGGTGTGTAGAAAATTTGTTCATTCTCAATCATGAAAGTGTTCTTGCTGACAAGCAATGGAAATAAAACCCTGGAAAAGAAAGATCATCTGTAAAATATGCATCTGTAAAATAAGTTTCTCTCTTCAAATGGCTTGTACTGGGCTGTTTGGTGACTCCACACTATGTACTAGACATGACTCCTTGAAAGCAGTCCATAACCTTGGGCAGATTTCAGTGATAAATGTTGCTATGCTTCTGTAAGCACTGCTTCTGTTAGAGGGCACTGTACATTAGACAAGGCCTTGGGCTCTGTTTAGTAAAGATAGCTCTCTATTGCAGCACCTGTGTCCAATTCTCCATTTGTTAACACATGTGTGTGTTTCCCTTTTTGGTAGATAAGACTTTGGGAAGCATGATTGCAAAGGTTTATTCCATGGGAGAAATAAATTTAGAGTTAAGTGAGTGTTTTTCTACTACAAGAAGGCCATAATATATTCACCTCACTCTCAGAATTGTTCCACAAAGTAGGGCTGACTTCTCAGTTGATGGATTCCTCCTCCTTTACTGTTCATTCCACACCATCCCCCACCTCCAACTCCACCCCCTCTCTTTCTCTGAACAAAGAGCAGCTGGTTCAAATTAAACTCATGGGCACACACACACCACTTTCCTATCTCTGAGTGTAAAGGGCAAAATGGAGAACCTGTGGTTGAAAATAATAGAAGGTATTCTGAGAAACAAGCTATGATTCTAGAAGAGATATTTCACCACTTCTATCATAATTATCTTTGCTGTAGTTCACATGCATAGATCCCCTACTTGCTTAATAGTTCAAAACTAGGGGAAAAGCAAACCTAAACCATAAATACAGTGACCCATCAGCCATTAAAAGGCTTCATTTCTCTTTTTATTAACTCATTGATTGCTTGTTCACTTAGAGTACTAGCCTGGACGTTTGCCTTAAATTAAATGATTAAATAAATTAAAATAACTGAAATACCCCTCAGTTCTAAGGGAGTCAGAATTTACATTAGCCAACAGAACACTATAAGTAATAATGAGAGGAAAGAAAATGAGTATTTTAAAGTTTTATTTATTTATGTATTTTTATTTTTTAAGCAAATGGTCTTTCTAAATGTGCAATACACCAAAGAAAATATGATATTCCTTAGTGAAAGACTGGATCTTTACTAAAGTGTAAACCTAATGCTTTAAAGACTGGAAATGTCTTTGTTTTACTCTTTCTCTTTTTCTGTGATTTGTAGCATACATTGAAGATCTCACAAGATGCATTAAGCAAAGCAGAAGACTTATTATCATCCTAACTCCTGACTGTATTCTCAGACGAGGATGGAGTATTTTTGAATTGGAAAGCAGACTCCATAACATGCTAGTCAGTGGAGAAATCAAAGTAATTTTGATTGAGTGTACAGAATTAAAAGAGAAGATGAATTGCCAGGAAGTGGAATCACTGAAGCGCAGCATAAAACTTCTGTCCCTGATCAAGTGGAAGGGACCCAAAAGCAGCAAATTAAATTCTAAGTTTTGGAAGCACTTAATATATGAAATGCCCATCAAGAAAAAAGAAGTACTTTCTCGATGCAATATTCTTGACGCTGCAGAACAAGGACGTTTTGGAGAACTCCAGCCTATAACCTCTATTGCCATGATCAGTACCTCAGCCTCTCTGGTGTCATCTCAAGCTGATCTCCCTGATTTCCAACATTCAGATTCAATACAAATGAAGCACTGTTGCAGAGGTTGTAAACATGAGATGCCAACCGCCACCTTGCCAGTACCTTCCTTAGGCAACCACCACACTTATTGTAATCTGCCTCTGATGGTACTCAATGGACAGCTACCCCCTAATAATCCTCTGAAAGATGCCCAAAACATTCATAAAAACAGTTCCCTGCTACCTTTATCATCCAAAGAGCTTAGCTTCACCAGTGATATTTGGTAGTGAAAAATCTGAAGTCCTCAGAACAGCTATGTGAGCATACAGAATTTCTGCTATATCAAGCATAAAGTACGTCTAATAACATTGAGGTGCTGGAAAAGTGTTTGAAGAAAGGAGCACAAAAATTGCTTTTGTACTTTATTTTTTTTGTTTGTTTACAATTCCAGAATAGTGGGGGTGAGAAGGACCTGCTTTTTGTAGTATAGTACCCAGTTACAATGTAAAGTTTTAATTTCTCCCTGAAAATAAAAAAAAGTTTAATCCTATTGTTTTAGAGTAGGTTTTATGATGCCATTGGACTGAAAGCTTAGTAGTTTGCTATCTTCCACATATTTATGAATATTTCAGTACTTATGTAGTATTTGAAATAGGGAAAACTTAAAGACTTTAATTGAATTTGAAATTTTTGAACTACATTTAATGAGAAAAGACAATTTCAAAAAAGTAACCAAAAAATCAGGTATCAAGAAAGAAGTGTTGTATTTAAATTGGAAGATTGTTTGTAGAAGAAGATCAGTTAAGGGGATTGAAACATTTAGAACTTCTTCAACATAATGGACAACTTCTGTAGACTCAATCAATAGCTCATAAAGACAACTTTTAGATTTATTAGGCAAGCACATCTTCTGTAGGCAAACTGCTAAGTAGGTAAGCAATGTGCATTTTTTAAACAAATGAATAGACAGGTTGTTACTTCTTTTAGAATGATTTTGAACAACCCTTATGGCTTTCTAGCCTATTTCAAAAGTTTTACAAGTTTGAAAACACATTTTAAGGTGCATGTTTTATTGTTTGACGACAAATTCACATTTGAATTTTTTCCCAAATAATCTCTTGACCTGGTATAAGCTTTATATGAAGATGTGAGCATCGTTCTACTTTTTTCAGCATCACTGGTGTTTGAATTTAAATAAATATTGACTGCAAGTGTGAACGATAGAAAAGAAGTAAAATAAAAATAATCACAGATGAAATGCTAAATAATTCAATTTACTAGTGATAAAGCAGCTATTACAGTGATTCTTGTCTGAAATGTAGTTGTGAAACAGGCTATTTCCTATATATACAATATCTGCTTAGACATGTGTGCAAGACTCCTGCAGAAGTATCTCTATTCTTGGTGTTTCAAAGAGTATATTTTATAGACTAAACTTTTCCACACTCACATTGTGACTGTGACTGTACCATATTAGAAAATCTCTGTAAATAATATAAAATATTATACATTTGCTATAAGGAATGTTCCCCTATTTTAGTCTTTATTGTGGATTACTACTTTGTGTTTTTTTTCCAATTAATCAATTTTGGTGTGCTCTCCACCAAGATGTCTGGGGGTTCAATTGTTAATCAAGGTTGATTCTGGCATTTTGCAAATATTTCTGAAATCATGTTTTTGGACTAATATAAACAAAGACAAATGTACACAGTGTGTAAAAATTAATTTACCCAGATGCTGTAATTGTGAAACTCAAATGTATAAGAGAGTACTAGATAATATGTTTTGATTATTTCCTTCAATCTTACATCATTGACTTCCTGTGATCCATGGGTTTTGTTCAAAGTATTTGTTTCTCTGTCACTTTTTTATATCCAACTGCTCAAGAAATACATTATGCACCAAAAGGATGTGAAAACTTAGCAATGACACATGTTCATTTCACAGTAGGACAATTAGTTGCTCCTTTAAAAAGTTCTATTCAATACATACAGGTGTTTCATAGATTTTTTTTCAACTGAGAAAAGTGATTTTGCATCTGTAGAATCTATCAGTATTTCAAATGCAAATTTATCAATTCTGAACTGCTTCCAAAGTGTTATAAAGTCATATTTGCTCTCATTATTCTTTAATGATATGTGTAATTACTAAGTCAATAACTTGCATGAAATGAGTAGTATATGTTTAAATGACCAATTGTACTTTTTATTATTTTGTTTTTCACAGAAATCTAGGTTAATACAAATAGAATGTTAAGTGGTATTTTTAAACTAATAGTTCTGTATTGAGCATGCCAGTTCTGAAAATATAACATGGGTCTCTCTGCTTCCTTTATTTACAATGATTAAACATGGGTAGCAATTTGAGTTGGCTGGCCACAATGTGTCCTTTCACTACTAGAAGGTACTCAAAAACAGAGCATTCACACTTGTGTTGGGGAACTTGACAAGAAACCTTTTCTACCATTTTCAGGAACCAATGTGTACACTGTATAAAATTATTTCTAGATGGCAATTCAAAATTTAATTTTCATCTGAGATTTTTGAAAGATATAGCCTATAAGGGTATAAATGTTTAGTCTAGAACATGATGTATTCTTTCAGTTTCTTTCACAGTGGGAAATTTTTTTCTTCTCAAATTTTTACTGAAATGGATTTTGGGAATTTAAAAAAATACCCATGCAACTAATTCCCATACATTTATAGCGAATTTATTTAGCTTATCCATCAACAATATACATACTTTTTAAAACTGAGTTCATTCTAAGGTGAAAAATTATAAAAAGGTCAGAAATTATGAGACAAATGAGAAATACACAAAGGCAATAGATATATGGGAGATGAAAACTACATGAAGAATAAGCCATGTGCAAGGAGATGGACAACCTGTACATGGTTTTAATTTGGCAAAATATGATATCTGGCATGTTTAGTAATCTATGTGCTCCAACATAACCATCAAGATTCAAAGGTAGGTAGATGGTCCCTGAATATAAGTAAGAAGGCATCTCTCGTTACCTCCTCTAAAACTTAATTGAATTAGAACCAAATCTGTTCTGCTTTCAATCACTTTCATTTAAAAATGGGTACAAAGACACTTGAGGAGTTCTGGTAAGACTTGAACTCAAGGTAGCATCATGTGAAAAAAAAATCTTTTTTTGAGGATTGGTGGTTAGCACTCTGGTAGTTAAAAATAGGAAACAGCCTGCAATGAGAGGAGAAATAATTAAGTTATGAAAGAGAAATTTATAGAAGAGTTTCAAAGGGACATGGAAATGAATAGTATCCTATGGGTTACTTCTGTAACAAGTTGAAAAATGGCAGGTATGAGGAAGAAGGAAATTCTGCCAAGAAAAGGAAAGAGACTCTCTGACATATTTGGTAATTAAAGGGCTTATTAAGTAACGACCAAGGAAAATATCTTGAAAATTGCACATATGAATCTTTATAGTCCTTGTATTCATTTCTCAAGATGTGGTAGTGAACTGACAAAACCAGAGTAAAGTTAAGACAGAAAATAGTTCCACGGTGAGCAGTTAAGTCTGAACACTTGCAATTTTTGCTGCTCTTTTCTGAGAGAGAATTTAACATTGGAAATAGTCTGGCTCAAATTCCTCTATTACTGATGCATTTCTTTTCTAAGAGGTTTGATAGGAGGCCACAGTTTTGGACATTAACAGTCTCTGATAGATGTATGGGGATATTTGATAAACCATTTGCCTCAAAAACTTTCATATCAAACTTACCTTTTTCAGAACTAAAATCAGCCTTACACAACTTAAGAAGGTTTTTCATCCCTTTGTTTAATTACTGTGAGATCCAAACTTGTAAAATCACTTACACCCATCTAAACTTGTCTTCCAAATGCTCATTGATGTTTAATCAACCACATTTTCTTCAGATGATACTAAAGGCAATCAGGAATATGCACTGAGTGCTACTGTCTATTGTCCACTACATAAAGTATATTAGATTTTTTTAAATGAAGTCCCTTTTTTCAAATAGTTTACATATCATATTCATGAAAAAATGGGTATTTGCAAAATACATCCCAGCATAGGAAAATTAATGTCGTACATGAAGAGTAGATAAGTGAGGTAGTGTTATGCATTCTTGAATTAGGCAAGAGATAAGTTTGGAAATGAGAGCACAGTGATGAAGAATGGTAATTTCCCAAGGGCAGAGAATAGCATATGAGAAGACTGAGAGGAAAATAGGCAAGTCCTATTTAGCTAATAATTAGCATATTTGACTAGCAAGAGGAGAAATTTGTGCAATAGCATAATAAGAAATAAGTCAAGTCTGGAAGAGATGCTAGAACCTTCATCTCACAGCAGATACAGATAGAATTAGATAGGGAGAGAGGATGGTGGCAGGGAGACCAGTTAGGAAGCTGTTTTCATAGTACATATGCGAGGTGATAAGAGGTCGAGGGTGGTGTCCTGAAAACTCTCAGAAAAAGGCAAATCTAAAGAAGAAGAGGGATAGGTGGGATGAGGTAGTATGAAAAGTGGAAAATGAGGAAAACAGTCAATAAAGTTTCTCAGACTTAAGAAATTTTGTTTCATTAAAAGGAATTATTTTAGAATATTTAACTTACCTTCTTAACTGAACATTCTAACACTATAAGGACCAAAATAGAGATAAAACAAGAGTAGGTGTATTTAATATTGGAGTAAATCCTGAAGTATTTGCAAGAGAGTAAGGTCAGGAAAGGCAAAGTGCTTCTGCAAATCTGTTTTAAAATGAATAATTACACTCACTACACTGAATATAATCTCAAATTCTCAAAGAAATAATTGATGGAGTTTGGTCCTTTTGGTCTTCTGATTCTCTTTAAATTCCTTACCATACTTTGATGTAAAAAAATATGGTTTTAAAATAGAGGTATTGAGTTATTCAATTATTAGAAACTTCAGAAGGTAGAGTTTGGGTTGTCACTAGTTTTAAAATAGAGAAACTGGACAATATTTACAAAGAGCAATAAAAGGGATATGTTGAAGTGTGTTGGAGCAGTGAGAAGAGGTACAGCAAATGCTCCTGTGAAGAATAATAAAGAGTTGATGGCCACATAAAATTTGAATCCAATGAATCCAAATTTTCACCAAAATTGAAGACAGAATAATCACCATCTTTAAAATTATGAAGGAAACTTTGTAAGGGACATTAGTATTAATAAAAGTAGATAACTGTTGTTAAGGACAACAACCCAAATCCTGCAGCTTAACACAATAGAAATTTACTGCTTGCTCACATCACAGTTTAATGAGGATTGGACAGGATTATGAGTAAAGGCTTCTGAGTCACAGTCATTCAGAGCTGGCTTTTTCCATATTGTTTCTCTGATCTCCTCTCCATCAGAGGAGTCCTCTCCATTTAGCCAGTAGATGGGACAGTGGTGGGGGAGGAAGGAGTATGGAGAAAGGCACAAATTGGCCAATAAAAACCAGTCACATTCCAAATGGTGTGTGGTAGGATATGTAGTTGAGCTGTTTGCCCAGAAGGAAAAGGAAATGGAGTTTAATGAACAAATTAACATAGTCTCCATTTGTAAGACATCGAGCATTTCTTTTCCATAATGTCAGAAGATGAAACAAAATATAGGCAGTAAAATTATAGGAAAAAGAGTCTTTGTCTGAAGTACAAACATCATTATAGGTGAAGAGTTTCTAAAGATGGTGGCCATGTCTTAATTCTTGCTGTAGTCAAAGGACCCTTAACAGTGCTAGTCACAGAGGCAGTTCTCACATCACGTTTCTTGAATAAGTGGATAAATGAATTTGAGAACATCTGTGAAGTTTCAATTCCTAGAGCCCTTAAAATATGAGGGATATATATATTGTTTTATTTCCTCTCAGCAAGTATTTTTTTTATTTCCATTTTTTAAATGTATTAGATTATCTCTTTACATCTTGTCTAGGTCTAGAATTTTAAGATTCAAAGTCAATTTGTGGTTGGAGATCAAAGTTTCCTAAGCATTTTGCCAGTCAAACAAATCATTCTTCCTTATAACATACAGACAATTTATTTCTATGAGGCCACCCAATGTAGATTATTGCTCCTACCACATAGTCCTTTTTCTTAAATATATACTTTGCTGACGTATTGCCAATAAAAACATGGCCTTTATTTTTCTGCAAAGAGTACTTTTATATCTATAATTATCATATTAGGTGGAACAACAAGAATTAGATTAACCTCCTTTACTGGCCAGAGTAGCAGTTTCACAAATGAATTCAGTATACAGAAATATCCAAGTTTCTGCCCTTTTTTGACATATAATCTAGACAGCCAATACATTTTGAGCACCCCCACCACCACCTTCTTGAGGCAGAGAGTATAGAAAATGAACAACAGGAAAATAGGTATGTCATTTATTTCATCCTGAACAAATTACTTAACCTTCTGTGCCTGTATTTTCTCACCTGAGAATAATAATGGGGATAATAATAATACACATAGGGTTGTTGTAAACATTGAGAATGAATGTATATAAAGAGCTCAGAACAACGTTTTACACAAAATAAGCACTGTATGACAGATACTATTAATATTACTATTGTTATTATTATTATTTATTTTATACAAAAATGGCACCACTGACCCACCATCCATGAGAAATGCATTTTTATTTTAATTTCTAAGTGGCGGAGACTGGCTATTCAGTTTCTTGTGTGACTGCCTGTAAGACCAAGGACACTCACTTTTCAGACAGCCGGCTGAGGCTAGAGGTACATTCTGTCATCATGGAGCAGATCAGAGCTAACTGGCCCATAAAAGAAACAACCTACAGTAACTCTGACCTCATTAGTAATGGTGGGATGTTCTGAGCTAGACAAAAACAAAATAAAACAAAACAAAAAAAACAGAACTCTCTGGACATGGATTATTCAGATTTGCTGTCCATGTTAATCAGCATCTCCAGATGATTGCTTAATATTCTCCTTTGCTTTAGGTAGGTTTACATAAGACCAAAACATCTGGATAAGAAGTGAAAAAATGCAGATGTTTAAGCCACATGATGGGAAACATTCAGATGTCTCAAATTTGGTTTTGTCACTTTGTTCTTTGTTTTAAAAGAAAAAGAAGCCAAAAGAAAATAAAAAGAACTCCACCAGGGTTTGTCTTTTTCTTTAACCTGGGTAAAATCAAACATCTTTTTTTGCATAGAAATTTAAAATTTCCATAGCTGATTAGTTAGTAAGCTTGTTGATAATGTCACTAGAAGAGCTGTGTTTCAGAAGGATTTTTTTTTTTACTTAAAGAAGACATCTGATCCATGAGAAGCATTTGCAATAAGTGATTGCTTTTAGAGTAGGATGATATTTTGGAAGAGTTGATCATAATAAAGAATCTGAGAAAGTATGGCTGGAATAATACCAACAATAAAGGAAAATTCGCTTAAAAACAATTTCTCAGAAATATTTTCTAAAAGTATCTGAGTTCAACTGAAGGAGTAAGGAGTTAAGTCCAGAATAATACATAGAAATATCTGGAAACCAACAGAGAGAGTTGCTATAGACATGAACAAAATCGATAGTCATTTATGGAGGATGATTTGAAGGAAATCAAAATTCATGAGAAAGTTCCTTAAATGCCTATCATTAGTATTCTAAAATCATTTTAGCGAGGTTAAATCATGATATTCCCAGGAATTTGCCACTATCTGGCCTTTATAATTCCACCAAACTCTTCTATCAAGAAGTAAAGCATATTTACTAGATACTACATTAACACAGGTATTAACCATTGTGATTTTTAGAACTAGATGAGACCTTCAAGGTCAACTATTTCAAACCCTGTATTTTATTTATGAAAAAGCTGAGGCCCAGAAACCAAGTGACTTGCTCAAGTGATATAGAGTACAGAAGGCTACAGTTATGGGGCACTTGATGGGTAAGTTTTGACAAAGGTGGAAGGAGACAGAGACAGAAAATAGGAAGGATTCTGGAATTTATAAAGGCACTGGGTACACTAGAATGCTGAGAATATGCTGAAGATAGGCATGGGAGTTAGCTGGACACCAAGTAGAAGACCCACCCTGAATAAGCTTCACCTGTAAATAATTTTGGTAATATACACAACACTACATAACACAAATAGTAGCCTTTGTGATTGCTCCATTTTCCACAGTGGTTAAAAAAATCATTGAGTATAATGTTGTTTGGGACTTGGATCAGATCATTTGGCAGATAAAGGTTTAAGCTTTCCCCCAAAGACTCAAATAATGCTTTGAAGTACTAAGCTCAGGTTTGGGAAGCTGGTTTTGACTATCAGGTAATGATCAATTCCATAAACACATGACAAATAAAACTGTCTTCAAATCAAATACAAATCAACTGTTCTCAAATGCTTTAAAAGACATGAATAATAATTATATATATATATATATATATATATATATATATATATATATATAAACTTTCTGCACACTTGGGTTTCCCCAAGTAGGAAAAACAAAAAGAATTTTTGTTTATAGTCATGGGGCTACAAATCAGATCTTAGCTGGAAATATTCATAGATATTTTAACTTCACTCTTAAAGTAGAAATCCTCAGTCTTCTTAAAAGTATTCCCATATAATGAAGAAAATCCTAAATTAGGACATTCTTTTTTTTCAAGTAGTAGGACCAAAAATCTATATAATTGTTCATTAATAACAAATACCACATTATGGCCATTTTTTCTAACACAGTTGAAATCTATCTGGGATTTAAAATGTATGCATTAAAGAGAAATATAGAATATCAATATATAATTCAACCATTACACTATACCCACCATTTATCATTTTGATATAAAAACAGTAATGTTGCCAGTGGAAACAGAAAACAAGTTGTCAGCATTTTTCCTTAAGCACGATGGAACCACAAAGCCATAGACTAGGCAGTAAAATTTGTTTAAATGTTCAGTGTTTCAAGACAAGCCAAATTACTATGAGAGAAATACTGTAAACTACTCATCTAATTTATTTTGCAGCGATGCCAATTAGCTCTATTGGGTTTTAAGATTTGTTTTTTCCCTTCTCTTCCTTTCCTTTCCTTTCCCTTTCCTTTGAATTAAGCAAACTCCATTCTGAGCAACATTGTGGAGGATGAGGGTCATCAATATCTCTTTTTCCTTTTCAATTCCATTTACAACCCAGGATTATTAAGATGGTAAAGCCAAGTCTAGACTTTATTCCTTCCTTTATGCCAGTTCTTTAAACATTTTTTCTTCTTCTCTACTGTTGTTTTTTTTAATCTCTTAAAATATGGAATATTAGACTTGAAAGCTTTCCTGATTAATCATCTAACCCTTTTATTTTAAAGATAGGGACTCTGAGACTCAGAAAGGTTAAATTATTTATCTAAAGCCAGAGAACTAATTAGTGACAGGACTAAAACTTAAATCAAGGATTCTTAACTGACCTCTCTTTCCACTATCTCAATCAAGTTCTCAGCAATTCATAGACTGGATTATTATAATATTTATCCATTCATCTAATTTTTTTAGGTGGAAGGCAGCCGATGTTTTGCCAATTCATATAACTTTACATTTTTTCTAACATCTTTATGTCACATGGATTTATTTGTGAGATCCTAAAACATTTAATCAAATATATTATATACACAAAAGGACCAGAGTCAGTTGTGAAACTTCCTCCTCCACAACTATCATCCCCAGTAGTAGGAGAGAAAACATATTAATCTGAATTAGGGAAGCTTAACTTACCCTTAAATTTGGTCTTGTTCTCCCAAGCAAGTTGTGAACATAAGACATTATTTAGATTCTACTATTCTGATTGAGATAACTGTTTTTAATATTAGAAGCACTATGAGCAGCAATTCTGAACTAGACCATCTAGATTCAAATTCCATATTTGAATTCATTGGCTATTTCACTTCAAGGAAGCTACTTAAATTCTCAGTACCTCCCTTTCCTCAGCTGTAAAATAGAGATGAGGAGATGCTGACAATAATAGTGTCCACTTCATAGAATTGTTAAGAAGTTTAAATGAGCATGTAAAGTGCTTAGAATAGAGCCTCACACATAGTGTGTGCTTTAAAAATGTTAGCTGTTACTTTTATTGTCCTGTTGTATAGTGAAATAAAAGTTGACTCAGCAAATTAATGCACAACATTGAGCATTACAGGGACTGTTCTAAAGTATTTTAACCATGAAATATATATAAGAAAAAGTGTTAATTACTAGTTATTTCTGTACATTAAACCTGGCTGAGTACATCCTTTCCTTGAAAATATCACCATAATATTTTTTCCAATTTCTATTTTTATTTTAAACATTATTCTTTTAGAAATTAGAAAGTGATTCAAAATTTTATTATTTTAGTAAATAGATCTTCCAACTACTCTTGAATTAGTGAGTTGTGACTCTATCTCAAAACTCCCCTTTTCCCAAAAATGATAACAAATCTAAACATTATTTTTGGAAAGATTCAATCTGCCAAGTCCCTTGGATTATTCACTAACAAAGATTTCAACAGGTTTAAAAGGCCAAAGTAATAAATAAGTTTACCAGGTAAACAAGCTATTTCATAGTTGTGGCTTTTAGGCAATCACAAGTTGAAATGAGTTGACTGTGTGATATAGCTGTTTAGAAAGCAAATGTTATGTTACTTTAAAGCAATACAAATAGAATATCCAGTTCAAATGAGGAACTTGGTACTCATAAGACTACACCTAGTAAGCTGTGTTCATTTCCGGGCACCCACATTTTAATAGGAATTTTACCAGTTTAACAAGATTTCAGAAGATAGTCCAGCTGGTGAAATATCTGAAATCATGCTGTGGAAAGATGATTAAAGAAACTGGAAGTGTTTTTCTGAAAAAGAGAAATTTAGCCATAATTTGATGTGGAAGCAAAATTAGACATATTCAGTGTAACACCAAGGAGAGAACCAAGATAATGAGTAGAACTCATGAGAAGGCAAATTTTAGGCTCAGAATCAGAAAGCTCTAGATAAGGGTACAAAATACCCATAAATGAAATTGGCTGCCTTGCAAAACAGTAAACTCTGTCACTGGAATCTATCAGAGACTATGAGAATACAAAAAGGACTTCTACTTTAGGAGTGAGGATAAGATAATTGATAGCTAGGAATATTTCCAACTCAGATCTATGATTTGTAGCCTCATGACTACATTCTTAGATAGCTAAAATACTCATTTGTCTTTTTATCCACCCTGAGCACTGCTACAATACCGTCGGACTAATTTTTCTGCTCTTTTCTTTGCTATTATTCTCTCTCTCTCTCTCTCTCTCTCTCTCTCTCTCTCTCTCTCTCTCTCTCTCTCTCTCTCTCCCCCTCTCTCTCTCTCTCTGTAATTGTTTTGTATCTGTTTGTTTCATCTTAGGTAGATTTTAAACTCATGAAAGATAAGGACTGTTCCATTTTTAAATATTTCTTTGTATCTTTAGAGAAGTTACCAGTTTGTTAGTTACTGCTCACTAAACTCTTGTTGATTGATTGAGTCTACTTAGAAAGTTTTATTGAACACTCTCTCTGCCAGGGACCATTTTAGTCACTAGTTTACTGAAGGGAACAAAACAAATACAAATGCATGCTTCCACAGACCTTACATTTTAATGGATGGCCAACAAACTAGAAAAGTAGGACTTGAAATAATAGTTCATATGACATGCCTTTCTATAAAACTTTCTTGCACACAACCAAAATGGGTTGAAAGAAACAGCACTGACCTTATCATGTGGAACAATTTTAGAAATTGTATTCTTTCATCTGTTTTAAAATACCTATTAGAAGGATTATCATCCATATTTGTATGAATGAGAGTATATCCTAGAAGCTTCTTGTCTTGTCCAGTCTAATTAGATCCAAATCAAGTTGACTACCACTAAGACAGAATGATTGAATTTGGCTGCAAAAGTCACATTTGCCCAGTGAACTGTGTTCTTTAGCTTTATACTTTTAAATGAAAACCCAACCACACCATTTCTAGGAGTTATATTAGACAATTATTTTAAGTCACCAATAGTCAGAAATTGTTAGTCAATATGAAAATCGAAATCAATCAGTAGATATTGAGTTCCTATTATATGATGAAAATTGTGCATATAAAGTACAAATCATGGCCCTTCCTTTTATGATGCTAGATGAGAAATTAAATGTACCAAATGTGAAATATAAGCACTTCCTATGGAACCACTTCATTTCACCAAACCAAGCATATGTACAGGGAGTAGTATTAGGGAAGGAGTGACTTAATGAGAAATGAGAGCTCCAGGTAGACCAAACCTGAAAACTCCTGAATTCTGATATTGTATCTCCATGCATGAAACCCTGTTTCTGAGAAAGTAGCTTAGGAAATTGAAGGATCTCTTTTTTTCCCCACTCTTCATTTCTCCCACAGACCAATGCAGACTATGGAATGTAAGTCCACAAACCACCACATCTCCACTCTTTACCTTGTGAGAAGGCCAAAAATGTTTAGCTATGTCAGCGGGTCCAATAGCCAAACCTCATATTTTTATGCATAAATAATTGGGAGTATGTGTAACACTCTGTCCTCTGGGTTTTCAGGGACTAGGAGGGTGTAAATCGTCTTAGAGTGCTGAATAATTGCAGATTGATAAAGAAATGTACACAGGTTTACACATATAAATTCAAAGATATTAATATGCTGGAATATTTTCTCTAGCAACCTACAAATAACAACTGGACCTCAAATATTTGAAAAAGATTTATAAGTCCAGCAACAGTTTTTTTGCTGTTTCTCCTTTAGGAGCTACAAATGGTTTTTATGTGACTTCTAACAACTCAGCTAGTAGTCTGTAAGTTCCAGCAGCTTGAATAAGGAGACTAAATCTCAAGATGTGAAGGCACAATCATGAAATCAGTTTTTACAGTCAAGAAAGTTCTAGTCTCATTTCATGAGAACTTCCCAAATAGAAAGAAAACTCCTCCTGAGAATAAACTTCTTTGGGGCCCAGAGACCTTTATTTTAGTCTCTGGAGAGGTCTCTTAAAACATATTTGTGTAGGTTTATTTACAATGATAGTTCTGAACTATTTCCAGAAGCCTATCTATGAGTGCCATTAACCATCAGTGGCCCCCAAATTAAGTGCCTCCTTTAGAAGTTAAAAACAACATAAGAAAAAAAGATACACAAGAAGAGAAAAGGTAGGGGATTTAACTTAACACTTTCAAGTGAAACAAATATTCAAAGAATGAAAGCAGTCCAGAATAATACCTGTGATAGCCCCATTCCAGAATTAAAACAAAACCAAAAAAATGAGAGTTGTCACAAAACTATGAGCTTTTCACTTTGCAAAAATAAAAGCAGAATATGCTTAAAGATATTCTTGCTGGATGTAGAAACTGTGACCCTTGGCTGCTATCATTTTTTTCAATTTTTCCAGCCAAACAACTGTTATGAAAAAATAATCTCCAGGCATTCATTCTACCCTGAGGGTTAAAAAAAATGTACAGGATGGAAACTGGCAGATTCATCTGCCTTGTTGAAGCTTCTAGAGACCTTCAAGAGCTCTAGGGATGAAGGAGTTGTCTTTTTGAAGAAAATTAGGCCACAAAAAACTTTCCAAGTCTTCAGAACAGTTAAGCTATAACAGCAGATACAAGCAGAAAAAAATTCTTCAGTGTAGGTCTCAGAATGATGTTTTTATATCAAGAGTATCTACAGGAAATATTTTTGTGAGCACAAATAATCAGAAACCTTCCTCAATTGAAGAAACAGGAAACAAACAGCAGAAACATTATATAGTGGGAGGAGATAAAAAATTAAGGCTTTGAAATAGGACTCCTTGGGGTTAAAATTCTCAAAAAGAATTATATGGCAGCCGAAATCACCCTCAGATATTACCAGGTTACCAAGGATATTTTTATTATTCTCCCACCTCCATGAAAAGCAACATCACACTGTCTCTTTTATAATTAAGTTTCTCAACATAATTTTATGAGTTCCTCTTATAAGCCCTAAATTTTTCTTAGCAAAAAGAACACAACAGAGAAAATAGTGAATAAAGATTTTATTCTTAAGGAATTCACAGTCCAGTCTAGTAGGGAAAATATAAATGAAAATATATAACTATAATTGTGTCCTAAGTGAATTAATAGAAGTATATACAAGATATTTGTTAGAACAAAGAAAGGAGAAACTAAGTTTTTTTGAGGATATAACACTTTGACTTAGGTCTTGAAAGAAGAATAAAAGTTTGTTAAGTGACCAAGTAGAAAAGCATTCCAAGCAAAAGGTACAGAAAATACAAAGACATCAATAAATGAAATAGCATGCATATCGGGAGAAGTGCGAACATGATATTCTTACTGAAGCATATCACATGAGAAGTTAAACAGAAGAAAGTTAGTGTTTCAGTTCAAACCATTGATTTTCTTTCTTTTTTTATTTTTCAAGTATGGTTAACATTTAATATTATTTTATATTAGTTTTATGTGTACAGCATAGTGGTTAGACATTTATATAATTTACAAATAATTTATATAATTCCCCCCAATAAGTTCAGTACCCTCCTGACACTATACATAGCTATTACAATATTATTGCCTATATTCCCTATGCTGTACTTTACATCCCCATGACTATTTTGTGACTTCTTAATCTCTTCACTTCTTTTAACAAGCCCCCCAGTACCCTCTCATATGGCAAACATCAGTTTATTCTCTATTTATATAGACACATTGATTTCCAATGGCCATGATTTATGACATCCAAGAGAGTTATAATTAGGTATTATGCTGACCTTAAGAAACTTTTTAACTTGATATCAGGGCTGTCAAATGGCTAACACTATTTAAAAATATATATATATATATATATACCTTTATCCCAAAAAAGTATTTTTATGTATCTTCTGTCCCCCTAAACTCAATAATTTTAGAGTGCAAATGTGAACCTCACTGCTGAAACACAGATTTTCAGTGACTGCTTACCTCCTATTTAAAAAGTCAGTAGAGTTCTTTGCTAAATCAATAAGATAAAATTATTGTTACATTTTGGAGCTGAAATTCATGTAACATAAAATTAACCATTTAAAATGTATAATTCGGTGTCACCTAGTATGTTTAGAATGTTGTGTTACCAACACCTTTATCTGGTTCCAAAACACTTTTATCACACCAAAAGAAAACCCACATCCGTTAAGCAGTCACTCCTTTCCCACCTCTTCCCCAGTCCTTGGCAACCTCAGTATACTTTCTTTCTCTACATTTGTGTCTACTCTGGATAGTTTATAAAAATGGAACCATTCAGTATGTGACCTTTTGTGCCTTGTGTGTTTCACAAAGTATCACATTTTTGAAGTTCATCTATGTTGTAACATGTATCAGTACTTCTTTTTATGGTTGACTGATATTCCATTATATGGATATTACACATTCTGTTTATCCTCTTATTAGTTGGTGAATGTTTGGGTTGTTTCCACCTTTTGATTATTGTGAATAGTGCTGCTATGCACCTTCATGTACAGAATTTTTTGAACACCTGTTTTCAGGTCTTTTGGGTATATACCTAGAAGAGAAATTGTTGGGCCATATGGTAATTCTATGATTTACTTTTCAAGGAGCAACTAAACTGTTTTCCATAATAGTTGTACCATTTTACATTACTACCAACAATGTATGAGGGTTCCAATTTTTCTACATCCTCAACATTTGTTATTTTCATTTAAAAAATTATGGTCATTCTAGTGGATATGAATAAGATAAAATTGACCACAATATAAGATAGAGAGAAAAATCTACTTCAAGTTCACTTTGGTGGGCTATCACATCAATTAGAGAAAAATTCGGTTAGTCTCTGCCTAGAGCACTAAAATCTATGGATAGTTAGCACCATTGTAGAAAACCATGATCATCAATCAGTCACAAATATCATATATATATTAACTTCATTCTGGATATATATATATATCCTTAACTCAAATATTCAAAAAGAGAATAGACAAATTATATAAGCATATCCAGCCACACATATAGAAAAAGAAAGGAAACCACACTCAAATTTCATAATAAGATAGAACAGCTTTATCTCTTATTAAAAATATATGTCTATATTAACATTAAAACCTGTACATGCTATTTGTTCTGCTGTGTTCAATTGCATAAAATATCTGAGCCTGCTAAACCCTGGAGCCAGTTCAGGACTTCTTTATCACCAATTAGGGCTGTAATAATTTTCCAATGATTTCAATTCTGATCACACCCCTGAGGGAACTAAATTGCATGGGTGGAGTAGAGAGCAAAGAGGTTCATATGAAAATTCTAGTATTGAGTAGTCTCTGGCAAGCCAAAGCAGCTGGATGAGCAGTATAAAGAAATTTATACAATCCTGGGACCAGATTATATGATGATTTCTTACTTACAGAACACAAGGCCAGCTAACATCGCCAAAATAATTATCTCACAGATGAGTCTCACAGTCAAAAGCAGCATAAAATCTACAGGAGAAACCAAAACTTGAGAACCATTTTATCCTTAAATATACACATTATATAAGTTGTAAATTATACCAATGGGCAGCTAATGAAAAAACTTCTAGATATTTAGGTCTTTCTATGAGTCCAGATATATAACTCAAGACCTAAGGAAGAGCTTCTTAAACATCTAAGAGACAAGAAACCATAATGGAAGACTAAAGAAAGGTGAAGGTAGAGAAGGTTTTCACCTGTGAAATTCTTCAAGAAAAAAAATATTCATTTATTGTCCTTATTGGGCCTGCCATAAGCATAAGAATAGATGGTACCTTCCTACATGGAGAGGAATTTTTATGGATGCTTGGGAAATTCCACCCCTGACCCACTCCAAAAAGATCTACCTTATTAGTCTGCCATATTACCTGAGAATTTCAACATTAGACTAATTCTTTCAGCTTTAGGCATTATCTATAGGGGACAAAGAAGGTCAAATTCAATGCAAAAGCTTTGCCCTAGAGAAATGTACTAATAATAACATTCTAAACAACATGATGCTTGAATTTATATAGTGTTTACTTGCTATATAGTGAGCACTATGCTAAATATCTTAGGTGTACTATCTCATTTAATCTACACTATGAGGAAGGTAATATTAGTCCTCTCTTGCTGATGAGGAAACTCAAGCTCCAAGGTTATAAGAGACTTGGACAAGTTCATACAATATTATCTATGTAAAGATTCTTATTTAATAATAAGAAAAAGATACATAAAGCTCCTTTTTCTAACCAAGTGATAGAATTAGAGATGAATACTGCCATCACAAAATGGATTTTCATATTACATTTTTTAAAAAAGGAAACAAATCAGCATTCTTTAGAGAACCTGGTAATTTCAATGTTAAGAGGAAAAGGCTGCTGGGGATGAAGATTAGTGAGAAAAATTTAGCAAAACAATTAAAACCATTTTGAAATTAGACTGTATATTCCTGAAAAACAAGAATTTGACCACAAAGTATTTGTATTCATTCTTTCATGACACTTGTGGTAGAAAAAATATTTATTTATTTTGTATTTTGGGATAATTGACATAAAACATTGTATTAGTTTCAGTATACAACATAATGATTTGATATTTGCATATAATATAAAATGATCACAACAATAAGTCTAGTTAACATAAGTCACCATACAGAGTTACAATTTTTTTCTTGTGATGAGAAGTTTTATAACCCAAAAGTTGTTTAACAACTTTTGAATATACAATAGAGTAATATTAACTATAGTCACTCTACTATATTGCATCACCCTACTACATTGCATCCCTATGTCTTATTTGTTTTATAACTGGAAGTTGTATCTTTATACTCTGTTCATCTATTTTGCCCACATTGGGACCTTTGCCTCTGGCAACTACCAATGTGTTCTATCTATGAGCTTTGATTTTTTTCCTTTAGATTCCACGTGTAAGTAAAATCATACCATATTTGTCTTTCTCTTTCTTACTTATTTCACTTGACATTATGCCCTCAAGGACCATTCATGTTCTCATAAATGGAAAGATTTAATTATTTTTATAAATGAATAATATTCCTGTGTGTGTGTCACATTTCTTCATCCATTCATCCGTTGATTTACATTTAAGTTGTTTCCATATCTCAATTATAGTAAATAATTCAGCAGCGAACATGGAAGTCTATATATCCTTTTTTAGTGAAGTTGAGCATCTTTTCATGTTCCTGTTGGCCATTTGAAAGTCTTCTTTTGTAAAGTGTCTATTCAGATCCTTTTCCTATTTTTAGTCAAATTGAATTTTTGCTATAAGTTGTATGAGTTCTTTATATCCTTTGGATATTAGCCCTTTATCCCATTTAGTAAGTTGTCTTTTCATTTTTTTGGTGGTTTCCTTTGCTATACAAAAGTTTTTTTTTAGTTTGATGTGGTCCTATTCATTTATTTTTGCTTTTGTTGCCTTTGCTTTTTGTGTCAGATCCAAAATATCATTGCCAAGATCAGTCAAAGAGCTTACAACATATGTTTTCTTCTAGAAGTTTTCACAGCTTGCCTTCAAGTATTTAATTTATTTTGAATTATTTTTTATGTATGGTGTAAGAGAGTGGTCCAGTTTCATTCTTTTGCATGTGGCTGTCCAGTTTTCCCAACATCATTTATTGAAGAGACTTTCTTTTTCCCATTAAATATTTCTTCCTTCTTTCTTGTAGATTAATTGATTATGTAAGTATGAATTTTTTTCTAGATTTTCTATTCTGTTCCATTGGTCTATGTGTCTTTTTCTGTTTCAGTACCAAACTGTTTTGATTACTATAGCTTCATAGTATAGTTTGAAATCAGGAAGCATGATACCTCAGACTTTATTCTTTTTTCTTTAGATTGCCTTGTCTATTCAGGGTCTTTTATGTTTCCATATAAAATTTAAGATTATTTGTTTAAGTTATGTGAGAAATGCCATTGGTATTTTAATTGAGAGTACATTGAATTATAGTTTGTTTTGTGTAATATGGACATTTTAATTATAGTAATTTTTCTAGGCTATGTGTATGGAATATCTTTCCATTTATTTTTGCCTTTTGCAATTTCTTTTATTAATGTCTTATAATTTTCAGTGTATAAGTCTATCATCTTTTTGGTTAAATTTATTTCTGAGCATTTTATTCTTTTTAATGCACAAAGAAACCTAGTATTTTAAAAATATTTTTGGATATTAAGAGTAGTCTCAGACACCATTATTAGTTAGGACCAGATTTTTTTTCAAATAACATTTAACTCGAAAGAAACCCAAAATAAACAAAAATGTTGGTATTGCTCTTTCTGTTGTGTAGGTGTAGGTGATCCAGAGTAGTATTATACATAATAATCTCAGGAAAATAGGTTTCTTTTTACTTATTCCTCTGCTCTGTTCTCACCTCATGATTCAAAATAGCTGTTAGAGTCCCAGCCATTATACTCTTATGTCAGCTATCAAGAGGGAGGTGCAGAAGAAAAGCACACCTTCTCTCTTTAAGAACACTTTCTGGAATTCAAACCATTCACTCCCACATTTATCCCTGTATCAATTACCTATTGATGCATAATAATTATCCCAACATATAGCATCTTTAAAAAACTCACTGTTCTGTAGTCAGGAATCTGGGAATGGCTTAGCTGCATCTTGTATCTCACAGTCTCTCATAAGGCTACAATCAAGGTGTTGGCTGAGGCTGTGTTTCAGGTGAAGGCTTGACTTTGGACAAATCCAGTTCCACCTTTACTCACATGGAAGTTGACAAGATTCATTTTTTTTTGCTTTGTGAAAGTCTTCAAATTTACACTTACAAGCTGGGTGGAAGTGAAAGTCACTAATATTTATAAGAATTACAAAAAGATATTTATAATGGGGACTATAATGTAGAAAGGCTCACTTTGACTATAACTTCTACAATATGTTCCTTACTCTTTGCCTTACAACAGTAATAAAACCATGTTAGTAATAGAATTTTGACAGCCTCTTAATTCTGGCAGAGCTTCAAGAGTGCCATAGAAGACAAAAGAAATCTGGAGTATATGAGATACTTGGAAGATAATACCTAGTTCAAAAGTCAAGAATATCACTTAGACATAAAAATCTCAGTCTTGAATTATAATGAAAGATGAGGTTGATATCAGTAAATTTGTGTGTCTGTCAAGCATTCTAAAAGAAAACCTTGGAAGATAATTTATATATTGAGGTCCACATATGGAAACCACCAGGCTCTATTGTAGCTAAGCCCTTCTTTGCTGGGAAATGACTTATCAAATGAGCTTAAACATATTAAAATACCAAAGGTTATTCAAAGCCAACAGAAATGTCAACACACTAAAAAAAAAGGTTATAAGAAGTGTTAATGCATTTATTTGGAGTTTTTTCATGGGAATACATAGCTATTCCAGTAACCTTAACCAAATAATATAGGCCTCTAGCTGTGAAGGTTGGCTTCCTCTGAACAGTGTGTGTAAAGGTACAATTTATTAACTACTTATCATGTTCTAAGTACTATGCATGTGCTCCTCATATAACATCCTATTTAATCTTCTCAATACCTGTGTTTGGTAGATATTATTATCTTTGTTTTATAAGAGAAGACATCAAGGCCCAGAGAAGTTAAGTAATTGGTTCAATGATAATACATGACTAGAAAATGACATAATTCAGAATCAAATCTGAGCTAGCCTGACTCCAGGACCAATGTTCACTCTGAGGGATTCTATGCCAAAATAGAAAGAAACATGAAGGTTTTTCTGGTTTGTTCTGAAAGGATGACTGACAAATTGACTTTCAGAATTTCATCTGTAGCTCTGGTCAAGATGGAGAAGTAGATAAATGCTTTGTTTGTCTCATCTCATAACCATCTCAAAATTACAACTAAATTACAAAACAACCATTATTGAGAATTGCCTGAATTCTAGTTGAACATACATCATATAACTGAGAGTACACAGAAGAAGAAGAAGCCACCCCAAGACTAGCAGATGGGATGGAGACATGAAATGAACTGGTATCATATCCAAGTGTGGCCCTTAAAAATTAAAAGGGATATCTCAGGGCAGAAGTTCCCTCTGAGGAGCAAAGGGTCCCAGCCCTACACCAGTCTTTTCACCCCAGGGTTCCAGTATCAGGAAGAGAAGTCACCATAACTTCTGGCTATTAAAACCAGTGGATATTGTGATTGAAAGAGACAGAGGGTTACTAGAGTGCCAGGTGTTCTTCTTAAAGGGCCTATGCACAAACTCACTCACTGACAGACTTACTTACTCTGAGTTTCAGTGCTGGGAGCAGCAGCTCAAAAGACATAAGCAACATATGGAAAGAAATTGAATTTTCTGGCTTCAGGGTGAGGGCTGAAGGGACATCTTTCTCCTCTAGAAGCCATTGTTCCTTTGTTGATACCTCCCCCAACCTTAGCCTGCACATGCAAGTGGGCACCATGTCTGAGTGTTCATCAACTTAGCTAACATCTTTAACCCATCCTTGGTGTTTCCCTGAGATCCCACTCTACCTAACCTGTGGATCCTCCCAAGCCACTTTCAGTTGCTCATGTTGCAGACTTTTCTAAAATCTCTCAAAAGTTCACAAACCCTAAACAGGCAGCATCTGGCCTTAGAGCGTCCTGTACCTGTTGCTAAGTAGTCCCAAGCTTAGCACTAGTGGAAGTTGGCCTCAATTCACAGTTTAGCCTCTTTCAGTCACCTCCAAGCCCAGCATAAGTGGCAACCACCAGAATATCACTTTGTAGCCCATACCAAGTGGACCTAGGTAAGCCACAAAGCAGTTGACCTTGGTTGGCATGAGAACTCCTCACAAGGAGCCCAAGATCCAACACACCCAGTGGCAAGATTCAGACCACACTAGAACACCTACCAAAAACTCCCACAATTGACACATGCAAAGCACAGACTTGGCAGGCATTAGAACCCCACAAAAGTGAATCATGCTCCATAAGGTCAACCTACACACAGAAGTTCCTCACTGTAGTCATGGCCAATCCTCACAACCAATCAGCCCAAGGGTCAGTTTCTATGACTGACATGCCAACAGCAATCAAGGTGCAACTACAATGGGAAGACACCCACAAGAAACACAGCTGGAGCACCCAGCTCAGGTAACCAAGGAAGACTGTAGCACTGGGCACCACAAGACCCTACTACATACAGCCACTGTACTAAAATTGTACTACTTAACATAGAAACAAACATAAGGAGACAGACAAATTAGAAAGACAAAGAAACATGTCCCTAATGAACCAAAAGAAGAAAGTTGAAGAAAAAGAACTCAACAAAATGGAGACAAGCAACCTACCAGATGCAGGGATTAATACACTGGTTATAAGATTGCTCAAAGATCTCAATGAAAACTTCAACATTGACATAAGAAATATAAAAATAGAGATAGAAAACATAAAAAGAACAAATCAAAAATGAAGAATACAATAGCTAAAATAAATAATATATTAAAGAGAATTAACAGTAGACTAAATGAGGCAGAAGTTTAAATCAGCAATTTGGAAGATGAAGTAACAGAAAACACCCAATCATAACAGCAACAATATAAAAAGAATTTTTAAAATATAGTTTAATGAATTTCTTGGGCAACATCAAGCATAACATTCACATCATAGGGTAACAGAAGAACAGAGAGAGTTCAAGATAATTGCAACCTATTTGAAGAATAATGATGGAAAACTGATGAGGGAAATAGATATACAAACCCCAGGAAGCACGAAGAATCCCAACAAGATAACCCAAAGAGGACCACACTAAGACACATAATCATTAAAATGCCAAAGATTAAAGAAAAAGGGAGAATCCTAAAAGAAGCAAGACAAAAGCAGTTAGTTAACTACAAGGGAGCTCCCATAAGACTGTCAGCTGATTTCTGAACAGAAACTTTGCAGGCCAGAAGAGATTGGCAGGAAACATTCAAAGTGATGAAAAAGTTAGGACCTACAACCAAGATTACTCTACTCAACATAGCTATCATTTAGAATCAAAGGATAGATAAAAAGCTTCCCAGACAAGAAAAAGCTAAAGGAGTTCATCATCCCCAAATCAGTATTTCAATATTACAATAAATGCTTAAGGGACTTTTTTAAGAATTAGAAGAAAAAACAATAAATGTGTGTGTGTGTGTGTGTGTGTGTGTGTAGATAGATAGATAGATAGATAGATAGATAGATAGATAGATAGATAGATAGATGATAGATATAGATATAGATATAGATATATAGATGTAGATAGATAGATATAGATATAGATATAGATAGATATATATGTGATAAAATGACAATCGATAATTATTTATAACAATTACTCTACATGTAAGTGGATTAATGTCCCAATTATGGTTAAATGGATAAGAAAATAAAATTTACTTATGCTGTCTACAAGAGATTCACTTCAAATCCAGAGACAACCAGACTGAGAGTAAAGGGATAGATTGAAATACTTCATGAAAATTGAAACAAACAAACAAACAAACAAAGCTGAGGTAGCAATACTTATACCAGAAAAGTTAAACTTTAAAAAAAGGCTATAACAAGAGACAAAGGAGGATCCAGTAATTTCACTTTTGGATATTTATCTAAAGAAATCCAAAACACTGATTCAAAAAGACACATGCATTGAAGGATTATTTACAATAACCAAGGTATGGAAACAACCTCAGTGTCTTTTTTATGGCTGAGTAATATCCCATTATCTATATGTACCACCTCTTCTTTATTCAATAGATGAATGGATAAAGAAGAGGTGGTACATATAGATAATGGGATATTACTCAGCCATAAAAAAGAATGAAATATTGCCATATGAAACAACATGGATGGACCTAGAGGATATTGTGCTGAGTGGAGTAAGTCAGACAAAGACAAATGCCATGTATGAAATCTAGAGATCAAGATAAACAAGCAAACAACAGATACAGAAAAGAATTTGATGGTTACCAGATGGAGGAGGATTGAGGAGATAGGTGAAAGGGGAAAGGGATTATGAGGTACAAATTAAGTACAAATTATAAAATAATCATGGGTCAGGGGGATGTAAACTATAACATAGGGGATATAGTCAATAATATTGTAATAACTATGTATGGTTTCAGGTGGGTACTAGATTTATTGGAGTGATCACTGCATAGTTATAGAAATGTCTAATCACTATGTTATACACCTAAAACATACAATATTCCATGTCAATTGTAATTTTAAAAAATAATTATTAAAAAATAAACTACTGAGAAAAAAGAATTACATTTCTGTGATTCTTTATTACAATGTGCTTTCACATACATTATCTCTTTTAATTTCAACAATAACACTCATGAGTCAGTTGTTATTATTCCCCAAAAAAACTCAAACTTTAACACCAAATCCTTTTGGAGATATTTCTGAAATGATTATATCCTTGCCTCTTTCTGTTACGCTATCTTCTATTTCTTGTGAAAATCACCTCTCCTAGTTAACACTCCTTGTTTCAACTCACTTCTTCCTTTCCCTTTTTGAACACTTACTCTTATTTCTTAACTATCATTAAAGGTGCCACCCAAGAAGATAGGGAAGAAGTCCGGCCACCATGACTGAAAAGGTGAGAAACTGGAAACTACAATGTAAGTCTAATTATTGTAATTTTTATTGATTGAAGAAAAGATGTTAACCTTTGAGCAGAAATAAAGTTATCCATAACTTTTTAGTTCAGTGAATTAAAAGGATAGCAGACAGAATTTCCTTTTAGGAGAAAAAAAATTAAGAAAATTCATTGTTATTCTTTGAATACTTTAAAAATTACAAAAAGATCGCTTTTTAAAACAGAAATTGTCTTAGTTTTATCTGAGTAACAATCTATTTGGAAACAAGTTTTAACCTCATCTCTATTCAAAGTTGGAAATCATTTGGGGGAAAGAATTAAATAAATTAGCCTGAAAAGAAAAGAATCTAAATGAGTTTTAAAACAAGAAAAAAAAAGCCTTCCAACATGGTTTGCAAGGTAGGAAAAGAAAAAAGATGTAAAAGATAAAAGGAAGAAGTTAAACTGTCACTGTTTGCAGATAACATAATACTATACACCAAAAAAAAAAAACCAAAGACTACACCACTAAAGTATTAAAACTAATAAATGAATTTGGTACAGTTGCAGAATACAAAATAAATATACAGAAATCGTAAAATTATATACATTAATAAGGAACTATCAGAAAGAGAAATTAGGAAAATAATCACATATATAATTGCATCAAAATATAAACCACATGCAAATAAATTTAACCAAGGATGCAAAATAACCATGCTTTAAAAATTAGAAGACATTGATTAACTAAATTGAAAAGAGTTTAAATAAATAGAAGGATATACCATACTCATGGATTGAAAGAATCAATATCATTAAAATGTCCATGTTACCCAGAGCAAACTAAAGATTCAATACAATCCCAATTAAAATACCAACGACATGGATGAACCTAGAGGTTATTACATTGAGCGAAATGAGTCAGACAGAGAAAAATAAATACCATATGATTTCACTTATATGCATAATCTAAGGAACAAAAAGAACAAACTAATAAAAAATAGACTTGCGAATATAGTGGACAATTTGGTGATGGGCACGGGGAGGGTGTTTGGGGGCCTGGGAGAAAGCGGTGAAGGATTAAAGAAGTACAACTTAGTAGCTGATAGATGGTCATGGGAACATGGAATAGGAAATGCAGTCACCAGTAATGTAATGGTTATGTATAGAGCCAGAGGGAAGATAGAGAAATCAGGGGGATCATTTCATAAACTATATAAATTTCTAAACAATGTACTGTATATCTGAAACTAATAATAAAATAAAATAAAGTTGAACTCATACAAGCAGTGTAAAATGGTAGTCACCATGGGCAGGAGGGAGGAGCAAATGAAAAGTTGTTAGCAAAAGTGTCAAAATTTCAATTATAATAAATTCTGGAGATCTAATGTATAACATGATGATTCTAGTTAACAATATTGTATTGTATACTTTAAATTTGCTAATGCAACAAACTTTGTGTTTGTACCATAAAAAAATGCCATTGGCATTTTTCACAAAACTAGAAATAATCCTACAATTTATATGGAAATATAAAAGACCCCAAATAGACAAAGCAATCTCAAGAAGAAGAACAAAGCTAGAGGTATCATGATCCCTGATTTGAAACTATACTATATAGGTAAAATAATCAAAATTTTATGGTACTGGAAAAATAAAACAGACCCATAGGTCAATGAAACAGAATGGAAAGTCCAGAAATAAACTCACATTTGCATGCTGAATTAATCTACAGCAAAGGTGTCAAGATTACACAATGGGGAAAAAACAGTCTCTTCAGTAAACTGTGCTGGCAAAACTGTACAAATATATGCAAAAAATAAAGCTAAAAATTTTCTTATACTATATATAAAAATAAACTCAGATGGATTTAAGGAAACAATGTAAGACCTGAAACCATAAGACTCCTAGAAGAAAGCATAGGAAATAAACTACTTGACTTTTTTTATCAATATTTTTTGGATGTGTCTCCTCAGACAAGGACAACAAAAACAAAAATACATATATGGGACTATATCAAATGATAAATTATTGACATAGCAAAGGAAACTATCAATAAAACAAAAGACAACCTATTATGTGAGAGAACAGTTTTACAAATGATATATCCAACCAACGATTAATATCCAACATACATAAAGAACATATATAACCCAACATCAGAAAGAAAAACAATATGAGAACCTCAGATAAAGGAGAACCTCAATACATTTTTTTCCAAAGAAAACATACATATGACCAACAGACATATGAAAAGATGTTCATCACTAACCATCAGGGAAACAGAAATCAAAACCACAATAAAATATGACCTCACACCTGTTAGAATAGCTATTATCAAAAAGTCCCAAACAACAAGTATTGGCAAGGATGTGGAGAAAGGGGAACCCTCATGCATTGTTGGTGTGGCTGTAAATTGTTGCAGCCACCAAAATATATATATATGAATTTTTCTCAAAAATTAGAAACAAAACTACCATGCAACTCAGAATTTCCACTTCTGGGTCTTTATCTGAAGAAAATAAAACACTAATTTGAAAAGAATGTAGCGATGCTTAATTTGGAGTAAGAGAAAGACTAGCCAACACTGAATGATTTTCCAGATTTCAGCTTAGAGTTTCTTGGTCAGTTATTTCAGTAAAACATCAGAACTGCCACTTAGAATTTTTTAATGGTCATTACAGCCCAGCATTTTGTATCTGATCCAGATAAGAGTATCTGAAATAGCTCTGATTTACTGAATTCTTACATCATGACAGGCACTGTGCTAATGTTTTACATTCATTATTTCATATGAATTCTATTAGGATGCTTTTAATATTTCCACTTTTTGCATAATAAAATTGAGTCTCACATAGGTTAAATAATTTGCTCAAGGGAGAGTGGAGGCTTGAACTCAATTCTGTGAAGGTTGTTAATATCCACAATAATCTCCATAAAAACATATCACTATAATGATAACTTAATTCCTCAATAAAATGATAATTATCATGTTAGTTTGTCCAGGTGTTGTGCAACAATATTGACTGTAAATTTTAATTGGTGCAGTGGCAATGTTAGTTGAAATTTTTCTCATCAGTCTACCAGATGGGTCAAGGAACAAACTGAAACCAAGAATTCTGCAGTTAGATAAAATGAAATGTGTGATAATACTTTACTATATTTAAACACTTCTTTTCCACCATCATCGACCCCTCTCACAAACCCTTACTCTTGAAAAAAAAAATCAACAGATTCAAGACATAGTTCTCTATGTAAGGCATTAGAAGTCACCTCTCAATCCTAACAAGAAAAAAGCTGAACAGACTGAAAAAAATCAACTCTTCTTTGATCCATAAAAAGGGAAAGATACAAGAAAAACCACTGCCTCAAAGTTTTGGATAGACAAGTAAATACAGAGAATTGCAGTTTGCAGGAAATAATACTCATGAGCAGAAATTTCTGGGAGAACCAGTGTTAAGGTAGATAAAACTGAACTGTAGGTGAGGAATGGTTGGAGGCCCAGTGTGAACAAGTCTGAAAGTTAAAAACTCCAGGAGAACTCAGTCATAGGGAGGCCCTGATCACATTGTAAAATTTATTACCAAGGCACTCTGTTCTTCATAACAAGGCTCATCCTCATAGGAAACTAGTCAATTAGAGCCTAAGCTTCCAGGATATAACCAGAGCTTAATTGATCTAAGGGAAATGAAATTTCCAAATTCAGTCCACTCTAATAATCCTATCCCAACTAAGGAAAGAGAAGAAGAACAAGCAAAAAAAACATGAAAATATTAATAGATGCAGAAAAGGCATTGTATCTAAAAAGTCGTCATCATAATTGACAAAATAACTGACAAAATCTAAAATGTGTTTAGATAAAAGAAAAAATCTCAGTAAATGAGAAACAGATGAGAACTTTATCAACTTGATGTAGAATATCTACAAAAACCCAAAGCTAACGTTATATTTAATGATGAGAAACTAATTTTCCCACTAAGATCAGGAATTAGGCAAGGATGCCCCCTCTTACTACTCTTTTTCAACATCATACTGGTAGTCCTAGCTAATACAACAAGGCAAGAAAAATAAATAAAATGAATATATATTAAGAATAAAAAATAAAACTCTCTTTGTTTGCAGATGGCATGATTGTGTAAGTATAAAATCCAAAAGAATCAACAGAAAATCTCCTGGAACTAATACGTGATTATAGCCAGAATGCAGAACACCTGGTTAATATATAAAACTTAATTGTTTTTCTATATAACAACAATGAATGAGTGAAATTTGAAATTTATGACATATCATTGATTGTAGGGTCCCCCAAAATGAAATGCTTGGGTATAAATCTAATGAAATATACAAAAAGTCTGCATGAGGGAAACTTACATAAATCTGATTGATAAAATTTAAAAAATCTAAATAAATAGATAGTCCATGCTCATGGATAAGAATACTCAATATTGTCTAGATGTCCATTCTCCTTAACTTGATCTATAGATTTAAACTAATGCCAATCAAAATTCCAGCAAATTAATTTGTGGATATTCACAAAATAACTCTAAAGTTTATATGGAGAGATAAAAAAAAATAACCAACACAATATGGAAGAATAAAAACAAATTTGGAGGACTGACACTATCAGACTTCAAGAGTTAATACAAAGCTACAGTAATCAAGAAAGTGTGATATTAGTGATAGAAGAGACAAATAAATCAAGGAACAGAGTTCAAAGCTGAAAAATAGATATATGGTCAACTGATTTTTGGCAAAGGAGCAAGTCAGTACAATAGAGCAAAGATAGTCATTTTAATAAATGGTGCTGAAATAATTGGACAAACATATGCAAAAATAATCTAAATACACCCATCACAAAAACTAGCTCAAAAATTGATCAGACCTAAAATTAAACTATAAAATTTCTAGAAGATAAAATAGGAGAATACCTAGAAGACCTTAGGTATGGTGATGACTTTTTAGATACAGCTCTAAAGGCACTCTCAATGAAAAAAAGCAATAAGTTGGACTTCCTTAAAACTAAATACCTCATACAACTGAAAGCAACAAATGAACAAGACAAACAAAAACTCATAGACAGAGATAACAGTTTAGTGGTTACCAGAGGGAAAGAGGTGAGTGGGAGAGGTAGAATAAAGGATGCAAAATATATGGAGATAATAGAGATAGAAGGAGATTTGATTTTGGGTGGTGAACACACAATGTAATGCACAGATGATGTATTATTGGATTGTACACTAGAAACCTATATAATTTTATTAACCAATGTCACCCCAATAAATTTAATTTAACAAAGAAAGGCAATGCCAAGAGAATAAGAAGACAATCACAGATGGTGAGAAAACATGGTGGAGTGAGAGATGTTCCCAGATCTCTTCTCCTGAAACAACAATAAGCTGAACATCTAAAATTCAATGAAAAACAACCAAACTGCACACTGGCACATCTGAGTGTGGGATCTTCGCATAAGAGCTATCCAGGTGCTGGATAGTGGACTTGGAGAAATAAAGAAGTTGCCTTTAGCAGCCACCGGAGCTCCTTGCATTAGTAGAAGGAGGAGGGGTGAACGCGCAGCAATTTCCTTGATCAGCCTGCCTAGAAGTGCCAGAAATTCTAGCAACCTGCAGCAGGGCCCAGTCATCAAGGCAGAAAACAGAGAAGTGGGATGAGAAAGCAGAGAAACAACAGTTGATTTTTACTGGTCTCAGTTCCAAAACTGAGGCTGAGCTGCAGCCCCCAACCCCCCAAACAAGAGGGCCCCTTCTCCTATATCCTCCGAAAAAAAACATTGCGGAGTTCTGGGGAATATAAGCAAAAGTTATGGAAACTTAAGCTACCTCTCACAGTCTTGGTAGCTCCCTGCAGGAGGAGGAGGAGGAGGAGAGAAGGTGTGACGACTTCCCTGATCAGCCTACCTGTAAGTACCAAAACTTCTAGAAGCCAACAGCAGGGCCCAGTCATCAGGGCAGAAAGTAGAGAAGAGGGACAGGGTCGCAGAGAAACAACAGTTGATTTTTCCCAGCCGTGGTTACAAAACTGAGGCTGAGCCACAGCCCCCAACTCCCAACCCAGAGGGCCCCATCACCATACCCTCTGAGAACAAACACCCCAGAGCCACAAGAGAATTTGAGCAAATGCTACTGAAACTGTTGCTAACACTGACAAGGACTGAAACTGAGAGTAGCAAGTGTGATTAAATATCTACAAGAAAATAAAAGAGATATTTAGGTTTTATATAAAGCAGGGATCCAAGAGGCTTAGATGCCAACTACTAGAAAAACATCTACTTTGCAGCAGGCTAAAGAGAGACCTTTATATAATAAATCTTCTTTCAAGAAAAAAAAAGAAAATACACCTCTATTAATGCCCAGGCACAGAAATAGTCCATTAAACACCAGGAACAACCAAGATGACAAAGTATCTCAGAAAGAAAGAGAAAAATCTCCAGCAAATAAGCTTACAGAGATAGAAATATGTGACTTCAATGAAAGAGAATTCAGGAATGTACTACTGAAAAAAACTCAGTGAGATCCGAAACAACTCAAACCAACAATTTCAGGAATTGAAAAAGCAACTAGATGAGCAGAATGAGTTCTTTAGCAGGAGATCAAAACCCTCAAAAAGAACCAAATAGAACTTCTGGAGATGAAGGACACACTACAAGAGTTAAAAAATGAAATAGCAAGCTTGGGAAATAGAGTCGGCCAAATGGAGAAAAGGATTAGTGATATCAAAGACAGAAATCTATAAATAAATCAGAAGAAAGAAGAGAGAAACTGAAGAATGAAAAATAATATGAGAAATACAAGAACTAGTGGATATCATCAGGAGAAAAAAAATTAAGAATAATGGGCATTCTTGAAGGTGAAGAAAAGGAGCAGGGACGAGAAAGCATTTTCAGCAAAATACCCAATTATCTCAACCCAAAAAGGACTTCACCAAGACACATTGTATTAAAGTTCTAAAAACCAACAAATTCTCAAAGCAGCCAGGGAAAAGAAAATAGTAACATGTAAAGAAAAACATATTAGATTATCATTGGACTTCTCTGCACAAACCTTACAAGCCAGAAAGGAATGGAATCACATATTTAAACTATTAAGTGAAAGAAATTACCATCCTAGAATAATGTATCTAGTTAAACTCTACTTTAGATATGAAGGAGAAATAAAGACCTTTTCAGGCATACAAAAATTGAGGCCTACACTACAGAAAATACTGAAAGGTGTCAGCTCATCTAAAACAAAATAACAAAACAAAAAAAATACATAATTAGGAGTAAACTGACTATCAGGCAAATAGAAGCAGAAGAGTACAACCCTTACCAGAAACAGGAGAGTATAAAGTTAAATAATGACTGAAAGGGGGAGGATTCAAAGATCCAAATTTGCGAAGGGGAAAAGAGGAAAGAAACACAAAGAAGAAAATGGACAACTCTGTGTGTGTGGGGGGGGTGGGTGTGTGGGTGTGTAACTATCTTTTTCATATTTGTAATGGTAACCACACACCAAGGATTCAGAACTGAAGTATGTAACATAAAACAAAAAGAACCAGAGGCAAAACCCACAAAAGCCAACCAAAATAAAGAAAACAGAAACACAAGGACATGGAAAACAGGAAACACCGAGCTACCAGAAGACAAAGGATAAAATGGCTATAAGAACCTAATATATCAATAATCACCCTAAATGTAAAAAGACTAAACTCACCAATAAAAAAGCAGAGTTGCAGATTATATCAAAAGACAAAACCCAATCATATGCTTGCAGGAGATACATCAGTTCCAAAGACAAATATAGACTCAAAGTGAAAGGTTGAAAAAGGATATTTCAAGCAAATGGCATTCAGAGAAAAGTGGGAGTAGTGGTACTAATATCAGACTAAATATACTTCAAAATAAAAAAAGATAAAGAAATATATGGAGGGACACTTCATAATGATAAAGGGAAACATGCACCAAGAAGATATAACACTTATTAATAACTATGCTCCCAATCAGGGACCTTGGAATATGTAAAGCAATTACTAACAGAACTAAAGGGAGAAACAGACCAAAACTCTATCATAGTAGGAGACCTAAATACCCCACTGTCAGATATGGACTGATTATCCAAACAGAAAATCAATAAAGAAATAACATTCTTAAACAACACATTAGACCAACTGGACATCATTGACATTTGACATTACAGAGCCTTCCATCCCAAAACAACTGTTTATATATTCTTCTGTAGTGCACATGGAACATTCTCAAGAATTGACCACATACTGGGACACAGAAATAGCCTCGACAGAAACAAGGGGTTTGAAATCATACCAACCATATTCTCTGATCATAATACTTGAAATTAGAGGTCAACTGCAAAAAGAAATTAGGAAAAATCACAAATACATGGAGATTAAACAACATGCTACTGAAGAATAACTGTGTCAGAAAAGAAATAAAAAGAGAGATCAAGAGATACATAGAAACAGATGATGAGAGTACAGCACACCAAAACTGTTGGGACATGGCAAAAGTGGTAGTAAGAGGAAAGTTCATATCATTATAGGCCTATCTCCAAAAATAAGAATGAGACCAAATAAAGAACCTAAGGCTTCATCTTTAAAAAACACTAAGAAAGAAAGAACAAATGAGGCATAAAGTCAGCAGAAAGAAAGAAATCATCAAAATTAGAGCAGAAATAAATGAAATTGAAAAAAAATTTTTAAATGAATGCAATAAAGAGTTGGTTCTTTGAGAAGGTTAATAAAATTGACAAATCCCTGACTAGACTCACTAAAGAAAAAAGAGAAAGGACACAAATAAACAAAATCAGGGGTGAAAGAGGGGAAATTATGAGTGACATCATAGAAATACAAAGGATCATGCAAGAATACTATGAAAAAGTATATAATAACAAATTGAATAACCTAGAAGAAATGGACCAGTACTTGGGAAAATACAGTCTTCCTAGACTGAATCAAGAAAACCTGGAAAATCTAAATGGATCAATCAACAGTATGGAAATTGAAATAATCATCAAAAACCTATGAAAAAGTCAAATCCAGTACCAAATGGACCACCAGTGAATTCTACCAAACATTCAAAAATGTAATACCTATTCTCCTCAAACTACTCCAAAAAAATCAAAGAGGAGGCAATATTTCTGAACTCATTTTATGAGGCCAATATTACTCAGACATCAAAACCTGGTAAGGATAAAACACACACACACACACACACACACACACACACACACACACAACTACATACCAATATGTCTCATGAACACAAATGCAAAAATCCAAAATAATATTCTAGCGAATTGAATACAGCAACATATTAAAAAGATTATACACCACGATCAAGTGGGCTTCATTCGAGGGGCACAGGGATGGTTCAACATACACAAATTGATTAATTCAATACACAACATAAACAAATTAAAAAATAAGAATCATATGATCATATTAATAGATGCTGAAAAAGCCTTTGACAAGATACAGCATCCATTCATGATCAAAACACTTAACAAAACTGTTATAGAAGGAAAGTACCTTAACATAATAAAGGTCATGTGTGACAAAACCTCAGCCAACATTATACTTAATGGTGAAAAACTAAAAACTTTCCTCAGGAACAAGGCAAGACTGTCCCAAATCGCTACTGTTACTCAGTATAACATTGGAGGTCCTAGGAAGTGCAATCAGAAAAGAGAAAGATATAAAAGGCATCCAAATAGTAAATGAAGAATTCAATCTGTCATTATTTGTGGATGACATGATTCTCTATCAGGAAACCCTAAAAACTCTACAAGAACACTACTAGAAACAATAGGCAAATACAGTAAAGTTTCTGGATACAAAATTAACATTCAAAAATCCATAACGTTCCTATATTCTAATAATGAAGTGCCAGAAAAAGAAGTGGAAAATTCCTTTTGCAATTGTGACAAAAAGATAAAATACGTAAGAAAACATTTAATGAAACATGCAGAAGACCTGTATAATGAAAACTATAAGACCCCATTAAAAGAAATTGAAGAAGATACAAAGAAGTGGAAAGATAATCCGTGTTATTTGGATTGGAAGAATCAACATAGTTAAAATGAACATATTACCTAAAGCATTATAGAGATTTAATGCAATCCCCATCAAAATTCCATTGGCATTTTTTTAAAGAAATAGAACAAAAAATCATCAGAATTGTATGGAAGCACAAAAGACCCCAAATTGCCATAGCTATCCTGAGAAAAAAAGAACGAGACTGGAGGTATCACTCTGCCTGACTTCAAAATAGCATGGTATTAGCAGCAAAAACAGACATATGGACCAATGGTACAGAATCAACAGTCCAAAAGTAAACCTATATTTATATGGACAAATAATTTTCTACAAAAAAAAAACAAAAACATACAGTGGAGAAAGGAAAGCCTCTTCAGTAAATGGTGCTGGGAAAATTGGAACCCACTTGAAAAAGGATGAAACTAGACTGTTGTCTATCACCACACACCAAAATTAACTCAAAATGGATCAAGGACCTGAATATAAGACCAGAATCAGTAAAATGCATAGAAGAAAACATAGGAACTAAGCTCAAGGACCTTGGACTTAAAGAGGATTTAATGAATTTGACCTCAAAGGCCAGGGTAGTAAAAGCAAAAATAAATTAATGGGACTACATCAAACTAAAAATGTTCTACATAGCAAAGGAAACTATCAACAAGGTAAAGGGACAACATTCCGAATGGTAGAAAATATTTTTAAGCAACACTTTCAATAAGGGAATAATATCCAGAATACACAAAGATCTCAATACAACTCAATAACAACAGAAAAAAAACAAATGATCCAATCAAAAAATGGACAGAGTTCTGAACAGATACTTCTCCCAGAGGACATATAAATGGCCAACAAATATTTGAAAAGATGCTTAACATTGCTATCTATTAGGGAAATGCAAATCCAACCACAATGAGATATCATCTCACACCTGTTAGAATAGCTATAATCAACAGGACAAGTAATAACAAATGTTGAAGAGGATGCAGTGAAAAAAGAACCCCCATACCCCCATACACCACTGGTGGGGCTGCAAATTGGTACATCCACTATAAAAAACAGTATGGAGGTTCCTCAAAAAACTAAGAATTAATCTACCATAAAAAATAAAGAAAGAAAAAAGAGAGAGAGGAAAGAAAGAGAGAGAGAGAGAGAGAGAGAGAGAGAGAGAGAGAGAGAGAGAGAGAGAGAGAGAAAGAAAGAAAGAAAGAAAGAAAGAAAGAAAGAAAGAAAGAAAGAAAGAAAGAAAGAAAGAAAGAAAGAAAGAAAGAAAGAAAGAAAGAAAGAAAGAAAGAAAGAAAAGCCATCACAGAAAGGGAGAAAGTATTTGCATGAAAAACATATGATAAAGAACTGTTTTTCTAAACATAGAAAAAAAACCCTGAATACTCAACAATAAGATAACAAATTCAATGAAAAAAATGGACCAAAGATTTTATTGGACATTTCACCAAGGAAGATATACTGATGACCAATAAGCTTATGAGAAGATGTTCCACATTACACCTCATTAGTAAAATGCAAATTAATACAACTATAAGATATCACTAGACAACTATTAGAATGGCCCAAATTCCAAACACTGACAACACCAAATGGTAGCAAGGATATGGAGAAATAAGAACTTTCACACTCATTAGAGGTTGCAATGCAGATATTTCAGAAGACAGTTTGGTGGTTTCTTACAAACTATACCTATCCTTATCAAATGACCCACTACCCATGCTACTTGGTATTTGCCAAAGTAATTGAAATCATATGTTCACACAAAACTCTGCACACAGATGTTTATAGCAACCTTATTTATAATTCCTAAAACTTGGAAGCAATCAAGATTTCCTTCAATAGCTGAATGGATAAATAAACTATGGTACATGCAGAAAATGGAATATTGTTCAGCATTAAAAATAAATGAGCTCTCAAGACATGAAAAGACAGAGGAAACTGAAATGTATTTTATTATTTTTAAAAAAATTATTTATTATTATTTATGCCTTCAGCCCCTGGTCTTCCTAGGTGGTCTCCCATCCAACTATACTAACCAGGCCCTACACTGCTTAGCTTCCGAGATCAGACATTGAGCTTATTTAGGGTGGCATGGCTGTAGACCATGCATTGTGCCTCCACTGGGGCAGGAAACCAGGACCTTCTGCATGTAAAGCAGATGTGCTAACCACTACATTATGGAAACACATCATGAAATGCATTTTAATAAGTGAAAAAAGGCAATCAGAAAAGGCTGTATATTCCAGGATTTCAATTATATGACACACTGAAAAAGGTAAAACTTTGTATATAGTAAAAGAACTTTGTAAACAATATGATAGGGAGCTAGGGATGAAGATACAACAGAGATGGAAGGTACTTTTTGATAACATAATCATAGATATATATTATTACACATCTGTCTAAACCCACAGAATGTACATCAAGGATGAACCCTAATGTAAAATATGGTCTTTGGGTGATCATTATGTGTCAATGATATTTATGTGACAATTATAATAAATATAACACTATGGTGAGAAATGTTGAGAATGGGGGAGAATATATATATGTGAAGGAATCTGAGAACTCTATATACCTTCCTTTCAATTTTGCTATGAACATAAAGCAGATCTAAAAATGTAGTCTTAAAAAAGATTTAAGGTTCCACAAAATAATTTCAGCATATAAAGTTAATTAACATATACCTCTTATTTTATATGAAGTGTGTCTGTATATAGTATTTCTCTTATCTATTTTGTCTAAAACCTTTTTAATGTTTATTTTTTGGACATTCAATATTGTTTTATAATAGTTCAAATGTACAGTGTAGTGGTTAGATATTTATATATCTTACAAAATGATCACCCTGTTAAATGTGTACCCACCTGACACCATACATAGTTGTTACAACATAATTGACTATATTCCCTACTCTGTACTTTGCATCCATAACTATTTAGTAACTATCAATTTGTACTTCTTAATTCCTCCATTTTTTTTACCCATTTCTATCTGGCAATGACCAGGTTGTTCTCTGTATCTATGAGTCTTTCATTTGTATTTGGTCATTTATTTTCTTCTTTATATTCCATGTATAAGTAAAATCATATTATATTTATCTTCCTCTGTTTGACTTACTTCACTTACAATAATGCCCTCTAGGTCCATCCACATTGTTGCAAATAGTAAGATTTTATATATATATATAGTTGAGTAATACTCCATTGTATAATGTGCCATCTCTTCTATATCCAATCATTTCATGATGGACTTTTTATGTGTTTCCATATCTTGACTATTGTAAATAATGGTGCAATATAACTTTTCAAATCAGTGATTTCAATTTTGTCAGATAAATACCCAGAAGTGGAATTATTTGGTCATAGGTAGTTCTATTTTTAATTTTTTGAAGAACCTACAAATTGTTTTCCATAGTGGCTGCACCAATTTGCAATTCCACCAACAATGCATGAGGATTTCCTTTTTTCCATATCCTTGCCAAACTCTTTTGTTGATTTATTCATGATAGCCATTCTGACGAGTGTGAGGTGATATCTCCTTGTGAATTTAATTTGTATTTCTATGATGATTGGTGACATTGGACATTTTTTCATATGTCTATTAGCTATCTGTATGTCCTCTTTGGAGAAAATTCTATTCAGCTCCTCTTCCCAATTTTTAATTAGATTTCTTTTTTTTTTGGTGTTGAGTTGTATAAGCTTTTTATAAATTTTGGATATTAACTCTTTATTGGATGTATCATAGCTAAATGTCTCCTTCTATTTTGTAGATTGTCTTTTCATTTCATTGATGGTTTCCTTAGCTGTGCAAAAATTTTCATTTGATGTAGTCTCATTTGTTTATTATTATTGTTTCCCTTGCCCAAAGAGACATATCAGAAAAAATACTGCAGTGTTAGAGAGTTTAATGCCTATGTTTTCTTCCAGGAATTTTATGGTTTTGCATCTTGCATTTAAGTCTTTAAACAATTTCGAGTTTATTATTTTATATGGTGTATGAAGGTGATCTGGTTTCATTTATTGCATGTATCTGTTCAGTTTTCCAAACACTATTCATTAAACAAAAACAGTTTTTATCCCACTTTACATTCTTGCCTCCTTTGTCATAGATTAATTGACCATATAGGCATAGGTTTATGTCTAAGCTCTCTATTCTGTTATGTTGATCTATATGTATGTTTTCATGCCAATACTATGCTGTTTTGATTACAATAGTCTTAAAGTATAGTCTGATATCAGGTAGCATGATACCTCTACCTTTGTCCTTTCTCAAGACTGCTGTGGCTATTTGGGTTTTTCTGTGTTTCCATATAAATTTTAGAATTATTTGTTCAGTTCTGTGAATAATACCATTGATATTTTGAGAAAAATTGTATTGAATCTATAGATTGTTCGGTAGTATGGGCATTTTAACAATATTAGGTCTTCCTGTTCATGAGACAGTATGTACTTCCTTTTATTTGTATGTTCTTTAATTTTGTTCTTTATGTAATAAAGGTTTATGGTTTTTCAAGTACAAGTCTTTTCTCTCTTTCATTAAATTTATTCCTAGGCATTATTTTTGATGCAATTGTAAATTGAATGTTTTTTTGATTTCTCTTTTTGATAGTTCATTATTGGTGTATAAATGTGCAACCATTTTAAAAAATATTTCGTGTCCTGTTGCTTTCCTGAATTCACTTATCAGTTGTAGCAGGGCATTTTTGGTGTAATCTTTAGGGTTCTCTATATGGTATCATATGATCTGCAAATAATAATGTTTTACTTTTTCCTTTTCAATTTAGTTAACTTTTATATCTTTTTCTTGTCTGATTGCTGTGGCTAAGACTTCCAATACTATGTTGAATAAAGGTGGTGAAAGTATACATGCTTGTCTTGATTCTGAACTTAATAAAAACACTTTTAATTTTGCCATGCTGAGTATGATGTTAGCTGTGGGTTTGTCATATATAGCCTTTATTTTGTTCTTTCTAGTCCTACTTTGCTGAGAGTTTTTATCATAAATACATCATGGATTTTGCCAAATGCTTTTTCTGAATCTCTCAATACAGTCATATGAGTTTTATTGTTTATTTTGTTTACATGGTGTATCACCTTAATTGATTTGTGGAGATTAAACCTACCTTGAATCCCAGGAAAAAAATCCCACTTTATCATGGCATATGATCTTTTTAAATGTATTGCTCAATTCGATTTGCCAGTATTTTGTTCAGAATTTTTGCACCTGTATTCATCAGGAATATTGGCCTATAATTTTATTTTATGTAGTGTCTTTGTTTCTGGAGTCAGAAAAAATGCTGCCTTCATAAAATGAGCTTGGGAATGTTCCCTCCTCTTGAATTTTTTGGAATAATTTGAAAAAAATAGGTATTAGTTCTTTAAATGCTTGGTAAAATCCACTTGTGAAGCCATCACATTCAAAACCCATTTGTTAGGAGTTATGTAATTATTGATTCAATTTCATTAGTAGTAATTGATCTATTTAAATTTTTCTGCTTTTTTCTTGACATGGTGTTGGAAGATTGTTTCTGGGTATTTGTCTATTTCTTATAGATTGTACAATATGTTAGCATGTAATTATTCATAATATTTTTTATAATCCTTTGTATTTCTTTACTGTCAGTTGTTACTTCTCTTTTACTTCTAATTTTATTTATTTGAGTCCCCTTTTTTGTTGTTGAGTCTGGTTAAAGGTTTATTAATTTTATTTGGATCTACAAAGAATCAGCTCTTGTTTCATTGATCTTTTGCAGTGTTCTTTTTTAGACTCTGTTTCATTTATTTTCACTCTAATCTTTATTATTTTCTTTCTTCTATTCATTTTGGGCTTTGATATTCTTTCCTGTTCTATGAGGTGTAGAGTTAGATTGTTTAGCTGAGGTAGTAATCTGTTGCTATAAATTTCTCTCTTAAGATTGCTTTTACTCTGTCTCATAGAGTTTGAAATGTTGTGTTTGTCTCAATGCATGTTTTGATTTCTTTCTTAATCTCAGTGTTAACCCATTCATTGTTTAATAACATGTTATTTAACTTCCATGTGTTTGTGTGTGTGTGTGTGTGTTTCTTGTAATTAATTTCTAGTTTCATACCATTGTGGTTGGACAAGATGCCTGATATGATTTTAATCTTTATAAATTTATTGAGACTTGTTTTGTGATCTAACATGTGATCTATCCTGGAAAATGTTCTATGTACACTTGAAAAGAATATATATTCTGCTGCATTGGGGTGAAATCCTCTAAGATAGCAATTAAATCCATCTGGTCTAATGTGTCACTTAAGGCCATTATTCGTTGTTGACTTTCTGTCTGGATGATATATTCATTGATGCCAATTGAATATTAAATTTTCCTACAATTACTGTATTATTGTCAATTTCTCCCTTTTTGCCCATTAATATTTGCTTTATAAATTTGTAAATTTAGGTGTCCCAACATTGTATGCAGAAATGTTTACAAGGATATATTCTCTTGTTGGATTGATCCTTTTATCATTATGTAGTGTCCTTTTTTTCTGTAGTTATAGGCTTTGTTTTAAATTTTATATTGTCTGACATAAGTATTGCTACTCCAGCTTTTCTTTATTTCCATTTGCATGAAATATCTTTTTCCATTCTTTTACTTTCAGTCTGTGTGTGTCTTTTGATCCAAATTGGGTCTCTTGTAGACAGCATAAGTATGGGTCTTGTTTTTTTTTCCATTCAGCCACCCTATTTCTTTTGATTGGTGCATTTACATTTAAAGTAATTATTGACTGATATATAGTCATTTCCATTTTATATTCATATTTATGTTCTCCCCCCCCTTTTCTTCTTAAAGACCTCCCTTTAACATTTCTTGTAATACTGGTTTCATGGTAATGAAATCTTTTACCATTTTCTGGTCTGAGAAGCTCTTTATCTATCTTTCCTTAGATTCTAAATGATAGCCCTGCTAGGTAAGGTAATCTTGGTTGTAGGTCCTTGCTTTAAATCACTTTGAATATTTTGTGCCAATCCCTCTGACCTGCGAAGTTTCTGTTGAGAAATCAGCTAACAGTCTTATGGAAGCTCCCTTGGAGGTAATTAACTGCTTTTCTCTTGCTACTTTTAAGGTACTCTGTCTTTAATTTTTGGCATTTTAATGATGATGTGTCTTGACATGGGTCTCTTTAAGTTCATCTTCTTTGGGACTCTCTATGCTTCCTGGACTTGTATATCTACTTTCTTCACCAGGTTAAGGAAGACTTCCATCATTAATTCTTCAAATAGGTTTTCAATTCCTTGCTCTCTCTTCTCCTGAAACTCCTGTGATATATTGATATACTTAATGTTGTTCCAGAAGTCCTACTATCCTCATTTTTAAATTCTTTGTTTTCCTATTTGCTGTTTTGATTATTTTCTGCTACTTTGTCTTCTAAATCTCTGATTTGATAATCTGCTTCACCTAATCTGCTGTTAATTTTTTTTAGTGTAGTCTTCATTTTGATAATTGCATTTTTTTTTATTTCTGACTGGTTCTTTTTATGGTTTCCATGTATTTCTAGGTTTACTATATTTTTGCTGAAGTTCTTACTGAGTTGATTTATTCTTTCCCTAAGTTCCTTGAGCATTATAATAAGTGTTTTGAATTCAGTATCTGGTAGATTGCTTGCCTTTTTTTCAATTAGTTCTCTTTTTTTGGAGTTTTCTCCTTTCTTTTCTTTGTGGTGTGTTTCTTCATCTCTGCATTTTGGCTGCTTCTCCATGTTTGTTTCTATGTATTAGGTATATTTTCTATGTCTCCCAGTCTTGGAATGGTGGCCTTATGTAGTAGATAGCTTGTGGAGCTCAGTGGCACAGTCTCCCTGGTCACCTGAAACAGGTCTTCCAGGAGTATCTCTTGTGTGAATTGTGTGTGCCCTCCTTGTGTAGTTCAGCCTTGATGACTGTTTGCTCATCAGCGATTGGGGAATGACCTTTGGACTGACTGGCTGGGAGGACTTCCCTGGACCTCAGAGGGGCCTGTCTCCACAGAAGGGTTTTACCCCACACAGTTCTGGTGCCAGCCAAGACCACTTTTTGCATGTGCAGTTTGTGGAGCTCATTGGGTAATGTTATGTTGTAGTCTGAGGCTATACCTGGTATGTTGATTCTAGGGCCTCTTTGGAGGGGCTCTGTTGCAGGCTGAGTTCAGCCCCTGCCTGTGCCCAGCAAGAGTCCACTAGGTAAGAGCTACAAGGCAATAAGTGATTGGTAGCCGCCTGTACTGAGCCCAGAGGCATGGGAGAGGCCATGCGAGATTCGAGCCAGGCTTCCCCCATGCAGGTCTGGGACTACTCATCAAAAGGCACAGGACAAACTGAGGCCAACTACTGCCTGCCTCAGATCTGCAGAACTTGGAGAGTTTTTAAGAAAGTTTGCTATATGGGCCATGAGGCACAGCTGCTGAACTTGCCAAGGGCAGTGTGCAAGTTGGGTGGAATGAGGTCTGGGGGAGTTGCCAGAGTTGGGTGAGTGGTGTTTACCAGGTTAATGCAGATTAAGATTGGACTTCTTCCTGCCCCCGAAGGCTTTATTGAGGGGAGGAATGAACACAGGGACAATTTTGGCTTTCACCTTTAAGGCACATGATTCAGTCTCTCCTTGTATTCCTTTAGCAGTTTTCAAGCTGTTGTCCCTCTTTTCAAGCTCAGGGTGAATGCCTGTGAGTGAGTAGTTAGTGTGCAGACTCTTTAAGAGGAAGTCTGAGTTTCTACCTGCCCTCAGGCCCACTGGAGGAGAATCTCCGCTGTGTTAGGTTGGGTGGGGTCTCAGGGAGTCATCAGGGTGGGACTAGAGGTGTTTACCCATTAATGTAGATTCAGATATGGTGCCTACCTGCCCCTGTAAACTGTGTCTGGGGAGCGCTCAACACAGGAACAATAGCAACCCTCACCCTGAAAGCCATTCAATTCAGTTTCTTCCTGTATGCCTCTGGCACCTTTCAAGATGCTGTCCCTTCACTGAAGCTCAAGATGAGTGCCTATGAGAGAGTAAGTCTGTTCATCAAACCCTTAAGAGAATGTCTGGGTTTTTAGTTGCCCTCTGTCTCACCTAGAGGTTATACCTGTTGAGTTGAATGAGACAGGGTCTTAGGAAGTCAACAGGGTGGGGTTAGATATGGCACCTGCCTTCCTTTGTAGGCTGTGTATAGATAGGGCTCAACACAGGGACAATAGTGACCCTTGCTCTGTAGCCACACAATTCAGTTTCTCCCCCTATGTTTATGGAGCCTTTCGAGATGCTATCCCTTCACTAGAGCTTAAGGTGAGTGCCTGTGTTCAAGTGAGTCTGTGTGCAGGCTCTTTCAAATGGTGTCTGGGTTTCCAGTAGCCCTTTGTCTCATCTAATTGATATGAAATTGCCACTCATCTTCATAGCTAGCTGTCGTGGGAATTACTGTTTCTGGCACTGAATCCCTGGTCTAGGGAGCCTGGTGTGGGACTGGGTCCCCTTGCTCCTCAGTGGGGACCTCTGCAGCTGAGATATCCTTCATGATTCTTAACCACCACACATGGGAGTGATATCAGTTTGTTTTGTGCCTCTGCCTCTCTTTCTGGTCTCAATATGGCCTCTTTTTTATATCCTTAGTTATAGGAGTTCTAGTCATCTAGTCTTCAGGTGGTTCTCCAGGTTGATTGCTCTGTAATTTAGTTGTAATTCCGATGTGGTCATGGGAGGAAGTGAGCACAATGCTTACCTACTCCACCATGTTGACTAGAACCTGCTGTATTGTATTCGTTTTAAAATCAGAAGGCTCATTAATATACATAAACATTGATAGGCTATTTTGAAAAGCAAAGAAAAAGAGAGAAAGAGAGAATATTGGTATCATCTGTTAGAGCAAGAGTGCAGAATTATGAGAACCCTTGTAAATTGTTTGTGGGAATGTGTTTGCTAACAAATGTTTGGAAAGTAATGTGGCAATAGCTACTAAAATTTTTAAATGTGCATGCCCTTTGAGAAAGAAATTTCAGTTTTGAAAATCTGTACTTGATAGTATAAGCCTCAGCACATAGAATATATTTATAAAAATGTTTATCAAAGGGTTATTTATAAAGAAATACAATCTGAAAACTATTGAAAGTCCACCAATATATTTAATAAATTGTGATAGAGTTATCTTATTATGTAGCTATTTTAATCAATGGGTTAGTCTTTATTCATTGACCAGACAGATGTCCATGGATATGATTAAATTTTAAAAAGCAGATTGAAAAGTAATATATTTGAGAGGCATCAATGTTATTTAAAATGACCTTTGTTATGTGTTTGCTTATGTTTGTAAGACCATGGAGAATTGTGTGGTAAATAGTAAATATGGTTAACTCAAGGGATGTGAGACTGCAAAGGTGAAAGAAGGACTATTATATTTTTCTTTGTATACCTCTATGTAGTTTTACTGTTAACCTATTTTTTACAATGAAGTTATTACTTTCATAATTTTAATGAAATCTATTTTTCTTTGGATTTATATTTCCCTGACTACTATGAAGTTGAGCACATTTTCATATTTTTGTTGATTACTTGTATATATTCTTCTGCGAATTGCCCATGCATAGTTTTTGCCCATTTTTCCAATGAAGTGCTTATTTTTCTCTATCAATTTGCAAGAGCTCTTTGTTTATTAGCAATATTAACCATTTATTAGTTATATGTATTGCAGATATTTTTCCAGGTCTATAAAATTGTTTTCGTTTTTTGTGATTAAAGCTACCAGTTTTTTCCCACAACCCTTAAAACAGTAAGTTTGATCTATATATTTTGAAGTCTGCAACATATTAAGTGAAATAAAGCAAGTTGCTAAGTAATATGTATAATATGATTCTATTTTCTTATTTTAAAATATAGAAGAAGTATTATATTTATAGATGGTTGCATATATTTGTATGAACAAAGATAAAGGTATAGAAAGATAAAACCCAAACTGTTAATATTGAATTATCTAAGTAGTGTGAGATGAAGGGAGAGGTAATTATTAACTTTTTCTTTACAAATCCTTAAATGATTTGACTTGTTACAGTAATTACATATGATTGTTATAATTTTAAAACATCCTATAATGAAAAAATACCTTAAGGAATACCATCACTGTGTTTTCAGCATTTTCCTTGGAGGAGAATGTATGTCATGTAGGGCAAGCACCACTTTCTTTCACAGATTCACTTTGGAAGCACTATGAGAGGAATAATTGATTGAATTTGTTCCATAATTTGTGGTTGGGTGAGTAGCAGTAACTTACATTCCCAGAAATGATGCACTATCCCTATCCTCAACACATATACACACTAAAAGACCCTTTTTAATGGTTCAAGATCACAAAGAGAAAAACAGAAGAGATAGAAGTAGATATTTGCAGATATGATGAGAGTGCACTTTGTATGGTAAAGCCTAGGATCCAGAGGAGGTCAAAAGGAGAGGAAAGGAGTGATGACAATGTTTGCATTGCTTGGTGCTTGCTTCTCTAATAAAAATAGCTAGTTATGTCTTTGCATTCTAACCAAATATAGCATTTGTTCTGTGACTTTATATAAAATGTAATTTCATGGGTATGACTTAAGTATAGTACATGTCCCTAAGTTGAAAACAGAATAACAATGTCTTCTGGGTAAATAGTCAAAGACCACAATACATGGAGAAAAAAATGGTAATTGCAAAGTTTCTTGCAATTGGATATGGAGTTGCATTAGTTCAATCTATCTCTTAACCAATGAGTATTTTATACAAATCCAAGGCAGGTGATCATTTAGTCTCCACTTGAAATACTTCCAGTTAAAGAGTGTTCTCTCCTTTATAAAGCAGCTAATTCTTTACAGTGGTGATTATTAGAGTGTTCTTCCTTAAATTACTGTGAGTTTTACCTTTTTAGAACCTCTCTCTATTCATTCTTCTTCCTTATGACTTCCCATTAAAAATATATGAAGACAGCTCCATCTCCCTAACCCTTCTCCTAAAAAGGCTATATATCATCAGTCTTTCAACCTTTCCAAACGCCATGATTTCTAAATTATTCATTATTTTACTTTCCCTATTTCGGTAACTATTTAATTTGTTTAAAATATAATCCTTTGGAATAATTACATCTCTTAAGATGTCTTTACGTGGTGTAGAGTGCAATTAAATAACTGCCCTTGAGTTGGATATTTTACAGGTCTTTCTGGTATCACTGCAATACTAGATTAACATTACCTTTTAAAGTTAATTTTCTCACTTCTTGTGCTTATAGAATTGTTTGTTTGTTTGTTTGTTTGTTTTAAACTTAGGTGAGCTTCACACTAAGTTTAGTGTTTGTTTATTCCAATAATTCCAGGCTCTTGTAGGTCTGATTCTCTACAGTATGTCCCTGCAACTTTAATGCTCTAGCCCATGCCCAGAATGAAGGCAAAATTCTATAAACAAAACCAACAGTTGGAATAAGACAGCCAAAAGCCAGCAAGAACTGGCTTTCATGTGCACTTATTACTTATTCCATTTCTTTTTGCCCCCTGCCTCCCCTTTCTAACCTCTGGTCATTCATCATTCTAGTTTCCTATCAATTCCAGTCTCATTTCTAGTTCTATCTTCTCAGCTTGTCTGCTTCACTGCTTCCCAAATCTATGCCCAAAGTATTGCTTTTTTACTCTACCCTTTCTGGCCTTGGGAAACTTTCCTTTGTACTAATCCTAAAGATTACCTTTTGTCTAAGCCCAATCACTTCCCTAGCTCTGCTCCCTTCTTTCTCAAAACTTGGAGTGTCAGACCCAGGAAAAATGCTGTCAACCTATATATTAATAATTAATTCTTTCAAATTTTGGTTCATCAATAAAAGTTATATGCATATCTTTCATGTTGTCACCAAAACCATGGATAAATAAGTAGAACACTGAACCAAAACCAGAAAATATGCATTACAATCCCTTTAGAGCTTCTGTCCTCAAAATTATATTTTTTTCTTCTAAATTTTAACAAAGTTTTCTTAAATCATAGAGAGTTGCACTGTCAAATGCAGTGGCTACTAGCCACATATTTTCATATAAATTTAGATTCATTTTCATTAACAGAAATAAAATTTAAAATGCAGTTCTTAAGTTGTAGTAGTTTCAAGAACTCAACTTCATATTTCTACTGGCAATCATATTGGACAATGCAGTTATAGGACATTTTTACTACCAGAAAAATTTCTATTAGACAGTGCTACTCCAGAATATATATTTGATTATGCTCATCATAACCTTATACCAACATTACATGTTCTCTCCAATATTCTATTGATTCATTAGTCAACAGTTTTGCTCAACTGGTCATGAATGTGCTTGTCTATGGTTTTTTCAGTCTACATTTATCTATCTTGTCTAATAGGATATTATAAGATTCTTTGTCTAAATAAAAATATATCAATTATCATAGTATTCTGGTCTATTTGGTGAACAACTGATTTGATTAGTTATTTATTACTTTGTAACAATTTATCCCAAAATTTAGTGTCTTAAAATAGTAATATATTCTTCTCTCATGTTTTCTTTTGGTTAGGAATTTGGGAGTGGCTTAGCTCAGATTCTGTCATAAAGTTGCAATTAGATGTTGCCTATGACTGCTATCATCTTCAAAGCTTGAATGGGGCTGTGAAATCCACTCCCAAAGTGGCTCATCACATTATTGGCAAGCTGCTATTGACTGTTGTCCACAGGCCTCAGTTCTTCTCCAGGTAGATCTCACCTCAAAGTTTAACAAATTGCTTCCCCTAGATCAAGCAATCTGAAAGACTTAGCTATAAGCTTCAATGTGTATTATGACCTAGATTTAAAAGTCATAAAGTAAAGTATCACTTTCTCCATAGTCTATTGTCCACAATGAGGCCAGCACTGATACATTATTGGAGGAAAGCACACAAGGTAATGTTATGAATAACAAGAATCATGGTTCATTGGGAGGGGGAGGTAATTAAAGGCTTGCTATTACACTATTCATAATAGAAAATGAGTGTTTTTATGGCTAATTATTAGTGCATCCCTGCTCGCTCCTGAGAAGCATCTCCTAAGAGCTATCTGTAAACTATTCTGTGAGAATTCCCCTAGAACCAACATCAAGTTTACTGGTCTGTCTATACTTTCTAGGATCTATCTTTTTGCTTTGTATTGAAAATTTAAATTTTTCCTGTTTTAAAACTTGTGGCACTTCTACTATGTTCCATGATCTCATCATAGTCACATCTGCGGGATTATTTTTTTTTTAATTTAAGTCTGTCATTTTTCTAAGCCTGAATATATGCCCCTAAGCACAATAGCTGGTACTATCTACCAATTTGCTCTCCTCTCCTCCACTATTGTATAGTATATCACAATAATTTTTGTTGAGCTAATGTTCTCTCAGAACATTCTTGATTTCTGTATGAGTGCATATATGTTGCTCTCTACAAAACAGAACCATGAACAATAAGAATCTCTCTCTCTCCCTCTCTCTCTCGAAATTACTGGATTCTGATTACTATTTTAGAAAAACAAAACTAAGGAAATAATTTAGAATGAGTCATATCTATGTATTTCACCTGAAAAGATATCATTGATACATATTGTTAAGTGTCAAAATAGTATATACGGTATGATCCCATTTTTTATTAACAAAATAAAAGAGAGCAAAAGAATAAGGAGAGAGAACCATGTGTGTACACGTGTGCGTTTTCATAAAATGTATGGTCTTGGAGAATGATATAGAAGTATATACACCAAATAGTTAATATCTTAAAGGATAGAGTGGTGTTGGTGGTGTGTAATCAGATGAAGACAGATAATATTTACTTTTCCTGCATTCATCTTTGAATTTTTTGACCTATTACAATGAGTTCATATTGATTTTTAAAATTTTTCTAATAAATATAAGACCTTAAAAATACTCTTTCTATCATTATTATTGCCTCCCCCAGTGGCAGTGTTGTGACTTAGATTTAAGAAAGTATTGCCAATATAGTCCCTGTCATCAGTCTGTAGCATACTCCCATAACAATATCATTTGTTTCCTCTTTCCTTTGTATCTTCAATCAAAATGGCATCTATCCTGCTTATGTGATATATTCCTTTCTACATAAATGAGTAATTTCTTAAAGTTCAGGGCTATTCTTTTTTTTCCTTCTTTGCATTTTCTCTCTTTTCAAAATACACAGTCTCTAGTTGTAGATTGCAAATCACAACTCTTATTTTATCAAGTCTCAGTGATATGGAGATTATACACACATCTTTTAACTTTACTGTGTGCTCTATACATTACACATTCAGGGTCAAATCCAAGTTTTGTTGGATCTGAAGCTTTTATAATTTGGGAAGCCCACTTAAGAATGTAAAATTGTCAACACAGAATTACTAGGGCCACTTTCAGGCCCTTGGAAGTGCAAGTGAGGTGTCTTGAAGCATCAAGGTAAATGTATTCCTGTTTACTGTTGAACTGACTGAGGGGGCTGGATAACTTGAAGTTATTGGGTTGAAAATTCCAGGAGTAGGATGGTACAGCCTCCCAAAAGGGAAAGGACTAAGAGAAAAGGAAGTCCTATTACCAATTTCAGAAATGTGTTTGACATTTGGTTTTAATTTCCCTGTTTTAGTTGTCTTTATAAAACAATTGTCTTTTTATAGAGTAACATTCCAGTTTTCAGTAGCAAGGAGACCTATGATCAGCTAGAATCAGATTTCCCGGGCCCCATTTTAGAAACAAGCATAACTTAAATCATGCCGAGCTTAAGAGCATTCCATGACAAGTGACAGAAGCTTTGCAAACTATGGTAAGAAGGCACATTTAATGACCTTTAGCTTGAGAAACATCAGGTGGCTTGCTGCTTTGTCCCCAGAAGAGTGACATGTAAAAAAATCAAAAGGAGTGGCAGCAAAAGCATTAAAGACAGTGGCAGAAATTCTCCAATTGCAAAGGTATCTCCACAAAAAAGAAAGAAAACCTTAAGACGGTCCTTTAGCCCAGTGGTTCCCAAAGAAGTTTCTTCACTCAACAAAGACTTCTGATAAGTTGGCCTAGCCCCTTACAGATATTAGACCTTGAGTGTTTGCGATCACTAATGTTTGAAAGTATCTTTTCAAGCAGACTGCTTTATAACCTGATTTCACTATTCCAAGGACCAGTAATGTAGACAGCAAACTTGTCCTAAAAAATGTTTGCAAGATATCCATTTTCATATGTGAGATGTCAGACTAGAGACAAAAATAATAAATGACAAAGCTTTCTGTGTGCTTAAGTGCTTTATAAATGCTTAATAATTTTTTAAACTGTCTAAGATATATATTTTCAATCATAAATGTGTAAATGAAAAACAAAGAAAAAACAGCCTAGAATCTTTTGAATCTCTATTTTTTTCACAACACACACACGCTCTTGCAATATAACTTCTCCTGATTATGATGATCAGCAATTTATATGGAAAAATGAATATGAAGTTTTTTGTATACAAAGACAAAAGTACTGATTTTGAAGTTGTTTTGGAAAAAGGCAGCCCCTGGCTGGCCATAGGGGAGATGCTATCAAAGGCCAAAGAATGAAGAGAAGCACACTGGCCCTCTGGGGAATCAAGCTCATACCATTAGCACCATGTCTGCAGTACTCCTACCAGCTGAGCTGACTGGCTATAACCTTGCCATTTAGCATCTCTAATACACAGCTTCCTTCAAGTCTTCACTGAATGTTTGTTCTTAGCCAAAAATTTCTCTGGAAGAAATAGAAATTAATTTCAATATTTTTTAAAACATTGAAAATTGCTGGGGGAGGGAGGTTTCACTCTGAAAGTTTCTTAAGCTTAAAATCCATTTTTCCCTGTGAGGTGATCCACACCAGTGGATCTGTTCAGGCAAATCACTGGCTACTCAGGCTATAACTGGGTTCTATTTCTTTTTATAAAGCCCTTGTTATTTCTGTTAGGAGGGCTTGAGGGCTGAAAAGGGGAAAGGGGAGCTGGATAGCTTAGGGGCCTAAGTTAATGTCATCTGATCTCATTTCCCCTGAGGCTGTTTTGAATTTGGCTCCTCTTCACACAGTCTCAAAATATGCACAGGCCCTTCAACAGTCATTGACAAGTGGGCTCTGGAGTCAGACTGCCTTAGTTGGAAGCCAGGCTCTTCCAATTACTAGCTGTGAAGCTTTAGAAAAGGTACTTTATTTCTCTGTGCCTCAATTTCCTTGCCTATAAAATGGAGATAATTAAAAACCTGGAAGAATTTTTGACAAAATTAAATGTGATGTGTGATATGTGTGTCTGTGTGTATGTGTGTCTTAGTTAAAAAATACCAACAATCAAATGTTACAAAGTACTCAGGACCTTAAGATAACAGAATGGAAGGGAGGAGAAAGGAATGAAATAAATATGGAACATAGAGTGTTGGCAGATAAATTATTTCTGAGGAAAACACAACCTGACAAGTTCCTAGATCTAGGATGGACTAGGGTTATTTTTATTCACTTTAAGGTCAAAGAAAGAGAGAAAACAAGAACACTTTGGAAGCGGTGGGGAGGGGGGAAGTAGTAGTTATAGGGTAGGGTAAAGAAAAAGAAGTCCTGAAGCTGGAAAACAAGTGCCCTATTTCAAGATTTCTTTCAGGGCTGAGCCTAATGCAAATAATTGGAGCCATCTATTTGTCTTCTGGTCTACTAGCTGGACTGATCTTCCCCAGGCCAGCCACAAAAATCCCCATAATGCCAGTTTAAAAGGCAAAGTTTCCATGCTTTTCTGTGCTTCCTTTTTCATTGAAAATAATAATTTTTATAGTGTGTACATTTTCTGGCAAGTTCTGGTCAAACAACTAGGCTTTCCCTCCTTCTTTTCCCCATGAGAATCCTACCTGGAAATGTGGCTAATCCCTGTAGAGTCATGAAGTTCCTAGACTCCCACTGAATCTTGCAACTAGAGAGGCCAATGATCTAGCCTGGATTCTTTTACCTGGTCTGGACTTGTCCCCTTAGAAACTCTAAAACAGCCTCTGCCATCAACGACCATAGAGGATTTCCCTATACCCTACCTTCAGCAAATAAAATTGTCAAAAAGAGGTCTTAATTTATGAATACTTCTTCCATTTAGCAAAGAATCTCTTCAGTATTTTTTTAAGGTTGAATTGCTTGACTTTGTGTCTTGTTTTATAAAAACAAGATGTTTATACAAAAGCATAACTTTCTATTAACTAACTCACTTGCCCATCTCTAGTTATGAAATGCTATTTTCAAACTCATATTTTGCAAGATCCAGAGAGTTTTACTGACCATCTAGAAAGTCTTAAACTATGTTTTAAAGGGGCAAGCTTTCTGCAGTGGAATTGTCAACATTTGAATTCTTGGGAAATGTAATTTCTGTATGGTTTACATCATATTTGCATTAATGCAAAAATTTGACCCAGAACACTGAAGTTTCTTTTGGGGGTGAGGGAGAGATGGTAGTTGGTTTTCTCTGCACCCATTAACAGAGGATTTCTTTAGCTAGACGGGGCTCCTCAGCCAGGCCGTGGTGATTACAAAGCGCACTGAGTCTCTGAGGTTAAGAGGAACATAAAGACAAGAAATAAACAAAATCCACCAATATGAGAATAATTACAAAAATTAGAAGCGTGGGTCAGAAATAGTGAGCTACAGATCGATGGGAAGAATTGTTTGAGTAAATCTTCCTAGAGGAGGCATAAATTTCTTAATTAAAAAAGAAAGAAAGAGGAAAAAAAACCCTCACATCGCTTTCCTACCCTGGAGTACGTGTGCGAGAACATAGTCTGTGAGTTCCAGGGAAAGTGAGCAGCTTCGGGACATTGTTTTAAAGTGCTCTTTGCAGAGCAGGAACTTAGAATCGGTTAGTTTTATGCACCGACCCTCTTTCGCAAAAAATCTTCAAGAGGCACCCTCTCAATATTAAATTGCGTTTGTCAGATTCTTTTAAACTGTATCTCAGAACCCCTGCACTTTGTGGGCGAACCGAGGCCTGGGTGCCCTGAAACCTTTTGCAACGCATGAGCGAATGAATGAAGCCCAGCTCTAAAGCAGGAGACTGGAAAGGACCTAGGGACTTCCTCTGCGAAAGCAGAGAACTGCAAACTTTCGACTGAGGGTAGCTAGGGCTTCAGGGATTCAGTCAGTCTCTTCCTGGCACCTGTGAACAGGTGCGGTTCCGACTGAGCGGCCAGAGCCTGGTAACAACTAGTCCCGGGCCAGAAGAAATGTGGCCCGCCTCCAGGGATCTTCGCAGCGGCCCTTTTCACGCCGTGCTGAACTAGTGGCTTCGAAAGCTGAGCTGCGCTAGCCCTGAAGCATACTTGGTACTATCTCTCCGCCCGCACAGGGGTTCGTCTAGGTCTCATCCTTAACCCAGTAGCAAGTCATTTCCTTATCTAACTTAATGGGTCTTTGAATAAATCTTCCTAGAGGAGGCATAAATTTCTTAATTAAAAAAGAAAAAAAAACGGAAAAAAAATAGAGGGGTAGAAAGCGAATTTAGACAACTAGTAAAGTCACAAGTGTTCCGTGGGGTATATAGGGGCGAGGGCTGTTCAGACTGTGGCAGAGCTGTGGGGCCCAGACTGGGAGCGGTGCAGAGCAGGACCGGTTTTCCGGGGCTGGCAGCTGCCTCAAAAAAGTTTCCCGTGGAACACTCGCCAGCAGGGGCGGGTGCAGCGGTGGACTTGGGAGGGATGGAAAGGGAAGGGAAGGGAGAGGCGGCGAGGGGCCGGCTCGCAAATCGTTAGAGTCCTTGAGCAACTCTCTCCTCCAGTGGCCCCCAAGGCCGCCTCCCTTCCCCGCGGCTGCCCACCTGGCGACGTGACGCTGTACCAATCCCCTTCGAGCTGCTCAGGGGGCCCCCACCTCCTTGCACCGCCCCCCTCCCCTCCCTGAAAGACGCGCACCCTGCGTGGGCAGCCACTGCGCTCTAGCCAGTGGAGTGTCCCTCTAGCTTTTTAGTCTCTGAGACCAACGCTCAGGCTCTTTTCTCGCCTTAGCTAAACTTGCTTTCCCACCTCATGAACTCAGGCTTCCCTCCACTCCTAGCTCTTTTCCCTCCACTTTCTCCTCCTCTAGCTCCCACGCTATAAATTCCTGTCCTTCTTTTATTTCCCCCGCCCTCTCCCTTCTCCTCTTCCCCCTTCAACTTCTTATCTGCTTCCGCTTCAAACACCCCGACTGTGCCTAACTCAGTCGCCTGCTCCCCTTCCGCTCGAAGCCATGGCGGGACCTGGGAGTTGGAGGGACAAGGAAATCACAGATCTGGGCCACTTGCCAGTGAGTAGAAGAGACCCGTCGCCCCCAAAATGTTCTCTTCTTTAGGTTCTGAGCACCGGGGGAGGGGATGAACGTCCGCAAGTTGGGTTAGGCTAAAACATTGTGGGGACCACGGCACCAGAGGGGTCCCCTAGAGTGAGTTTGCAGTAAAGACGCCCCCCTGGACACTCTGGCTGCGCCAAACTCACAGAAAGGCAAAAGGAAGGGGCTGGTGTGGGGAGAATATGTGGCAGTGGCGCGTGTCCTAAACAGCGGGACATTTTCTAAATGTGGCTCATTTTGTTTAGTGGCGCTCCTGTACCTGCCCTAGAGAGGCTATAGGAGGTGCCAAAGAGCGGGACAACACATGGTTCCTAAGAACACTGCTCCCTGTCACCCCGCTGCCCTGTTGTTTGCTGCTTCTTTTGCCAACGGAGATGCCCACTCACAGAATTACCTTTACATGTACGTGATAGTGGTCTAGAAAATTAAAACGTTGGAGTCTCACCTCTCTCATTTTTAAAAGCACTTTCTAAAGCTTTCTTATTCTGTCAGGGCACTGTTCGGATTTAGTGTTGTAGGAGTGAAAGAACTCGACGCTGCTTGGGGAAGAAGTGAATTCTGCACATCCTAGTCAAAAAAAATTGCTCTCACTAGCTAAACAGATTTAGCCTTTTCTCATAGATTTTGTTTGTAGAATCTCCTTTTTCTGAATGTCCAGCTTTCTTCCAGAGTTGTATTGTAATTGATTGGTGACCTATTATTGTCATCGTTATTAGTAGCCTTATTATTTTAGCAGTGCCGTTTATTTCATTGGCTTCTGGTTTCTGGCAGATACTGGATCCCACCCGAATCCATTTTTAAAGTTCTCTTTTTAGATTGGCATTTTACTCGCACCCTCCCTTGAATGCAAAGGGCCCCTGGACTCTCTGAAAGGGAATAAGCTTGCATGTGCTGGAATAATCATCAGGCAACGGTAGTTCAGAGCAGTAGCCTGCTTGCTTTGGGAAAAGCTAAATATTAACTTTGAGGTTATAGGACTATTCAAAGTCGCAGTGCATATTAATAAAATTAATATGTATTAATTTTATACATATTTGGCCTTTAAAGATTGTCTTCTTGATGATGGCAGAAGCCTGTTCCCCCTAAAAAATGGGGCATTCCCTAAGCCTCACCTACATAACATTACACTCTAATGATGTGGAGGAGGAGGTCACGCACATGGTTAACATTTTAGCTGTTGTTCTTAGCTTTTAAGTAAACATGCTGAATACAAATATTAGCATTGTGGTTATTGATGCAGTTTTATAAAATAAAGTCACAGAATGTTTAAAGAAAGGTTAAATCTTTTTCCACCCTGCATGTATCTGGTGCATATATGAGATTTGTGGAATATGGAGGCCTCAAATGGTGGTTTCCTTTATGAACGAAACTTTCATATTTAAACTAGATTTGCTCTCAAATAAAAGTGTTAAACCAATTAATGAAATGTTACCTTCCTCCAGTATTCTCTGTGTATGGTGAGAGAAAGAGAGAGAGAGAGGAGAGAGGGGGAAAAAAGCAAACTAGGGCAATATGTGAAACCACACATGGGCAAACTGAAACAGTCTTTTCTAAAATTGACTGAAGAGAGGAATGGGAGAGACCTCATAGATATGATAGAGCAGAGAATTCCAAATTTAAGGAAAAAGTAGTAAAGATTTTATTAAAGAAAAAAATGGGGGGGAGAGGGGAAAGCCCAGACATTAGAACTTGGTGAGAGCCAAGATAAAAGGAAAGGCTACAATCTTAAATTTTAGTTCAATAGAGTATTAGTTTGGGGCGGGGTGTTTGTTGGTGGTGTGGAAGGGAGAAAGATGAGGTTAGTTTTTAATGTAGTTGTAGAGATAAGACACAAAACCTCAGATCATTCATGCTTGGCCTCATTTTACAGACTTCAAGAAAGTCTCATAAAGTCTTCAGCTTCTAACAATTTCTAAATTTCTCTTATACAGGAGTAATTTTATCTCATCGTGAAGGTCTTTACCATCTGAAAAAAATATGCATAATTATCCCATCTCCCCAGACATTCGGGTCTAAACCCTACGAAATCTAGCAGAAAAGAAGTATCTTCTAATAATATATTTTATGGCAATTTTTTAGAGACACGATAAGTTCACTGTCTCTTTGGTCATTGAGTCATATTTTAGTGATTTGGTATTTCTTTGAAGCTGACATATTTCCAGAATCTCTGAATAAGTAAAAGTAAATGAAGAGCTTAAGAGACATCTAAGGTAGTTCTTTGGAATTTGCATTTTGGTGAAAAGTAGAGATGACAAAGCAAACAAACCTAAATGTGATAATTATTCTCAATAGGCTATATATGAAGATCAGAAAGTTGACATCTATCAACACCAAGTATACCAATTAGGCAACAGCTAGATAATGAGCAGTGATTCAGACCTTGGAGTTTCACATTGAGGAAAGAAAATCTTCCTGAATCTATAATTATTAAATATCAATCTACTCTAAGATTGATATATTATGTCCTTTTTTGGGCTGGCTAGCTAAATGACCTCAAGAGAAGTCAGGCTTGCTGTGCAAATTGAGATTTAAAGAAAGTGGTGGAAGGTTTTTTGTTATTACATAGATATTAATTTGTAAACCTAAAATAATAAACAATAGTGAAAACTGGGGAAGCAGGAGGGGTGAAGAAATTGTATAACTTTCTTTTTGCATAATAACCTTAAGTTAGAAGTATAAAATAACAATGCCAACATAACAAGAGAATGACAAGTCAACTACATTTTGTTTATTAATTAATAGATTGCTGTAATTTCTCCTGATTGACTATTGAATAAATATTTCCTATAGGTGACAAAACAAAAAGTGCTGAGGTTTGTGGTCTGTGCTTTCTTTTTGAAAAAAAAAGAGTTTTATGTTAGTGCACAATAATAGTGTACAATAATCATCTGGGGATGTTATAACTCATCCTCAGTAATTCCTATGTCATAATTCCATGCTAGGAACAAGGAATCTTGTACTTTAAACAAGATTTCCCAGATAATTCTCATGTAGGGAGAGTCTGTGCAGTCCACAGTTTGAGAAACACTAGTCCAGAAGAAAAGATTTTTTCTAAGTCTTCCACTTGAATTGTGAAGCTCATTCTTCTATCTCTGAAACTCACTCTGACACTTAACAGTGTTATTTATATCTGCCATTTTCAGGTTCCTTCTCCACGAAGTATTTCATAAAATCACTATGTTAAATATTTAAAACAAGAAGAAGAAAAACCTTTGCTTGTCCTTCTAGGTACTGTGCAATGTCTTTCCTTCCTTCAGCCTTCTGACTACTGGAATGTGTTTCCTAGTTCTTCTTTACTACCTTAAATCTGAAATTTATTGCTACCCATATTGACCATTTAATGGTTCCCTTTTGTTCTTTATTTCTGCTGTATTTGGTTCAGCCTCTGCTTGAGTCTCTTTCTTGACCAGTGAACACTGCCTTCTAGGGTTCCTTTTCTTCCTGTTACCCCCACTCCCTGTCCTTAATAAAATTGTCCATCAGAGTGCTTATTCTTCCCCTTCTCCTTGAATTCAGAAGACAGAGACAACTCCCCAAAATACTAGGTTTCAGAAGACAACCAATCTAGGTTTTTTAAATTACAGAAAGTAATTTATATATGTATAGAAAATACAACAAAGTATAAAGTATTTGCCCAACATTTATGACTCAAAAATGTTTTAGTAATTTATTTTCATTATTAACCATTTTCTTGATTACTAACCATTAAAGAAAAACAACTAAATAGAACACCAAAGCATAGTGAACCACCAAATAATCTCCAAATTGATTTAAAGATCTTTCCTCTTCTGATTTTCCTACCTTGGTGTGGCAGGGCACAGGAGAAGACCAAGTAATTATAGAGACTCCTTTAAAATAGATCTTTTAATTTCTCAGTGAACTCTCTGCCCCCGCCCCCAAAAGATTCCTTTTTGATGCTTTCTTATTTGGAAACCCAGAATAAATTCCCTGACTTAATGTAGTGGAAAATCTGATGTAAGAAATTGAGTAATATTATCCTAGTAATTACATTGTTCTTATCTTTCTCCCCAGTTTGACAATCATTTAGTCTTGAAAGATACTGGTATGAAGATAGAGAAAGAAAAATATTGCATAAAACTAATGAAAAATATTCTTAGAACAGGCGAATACTAAGCTAAGCTGCCTTTTAAAACATAAAAAAAAATTCAAATCTTGTTTTTATTAAATGTGAGCATGAGAATTAAAATATTTTGGTCATTTTTAAGCAGAAAAATAATTTTCTAGACAACATGAATATAGATAAAATTAGGCCTGAAAGAATTCCACAGGCACTTTATTATCCTTGTTCATTTCTTTGGTGTTTTCTTTTTTTTTTTTTTGAGTAATTAGATGCCCGAGTTTAAATATGAGCAAGGTACATATGTCATCAAGGAGTAGAAAAAGGATTAAAGATATTTAAGACTGTATTCAAAGATTCAGAAATAAAATTGTTCAGATAATTCAGTAATTCTCTAATATGTGGTATTCTATTCAGCTAAAATGCAACCTTAACCATAACAAAGAATGGTTTACCAATTGGAATCAGCTAACATATTTGATTCTTTTGACAGATGGCTGGAGGCTGTTTCTCCAGAATTAATAATGTCTAATAAAAAATCCCTCAAAGTTATCCTTCAAAGAAATATGCTAAACTGATAAAGTCTTCAAGCTGAACCTTAGCAATTCCCTTGTTAGCTAACTTTTTCCCATAAGTTTTTCAGTGACTTGTAACAACAATATGCTTATTATCAAGATCATTATAACAAAGCATTTTTACTTCTTATTGAATTCTCAAAATTATCATTTTAAATAAGTTTTGTATTTTCATTGGGAGTATGTTTCTTAAACTATTTGCTTATAATGATACTGTGCACATTGTGACATTGATTTTGATGATGATTTTAAGAAAGTAGGCTGCTGTTTTTTCTAACAACAGTTGTATCAATCTAGTGGAAACATCTGGATTTTAGAATGTTGGAATCTGATTTTTTTTCTTAAAGAATTTTGGAACTTGAGCTAGGAAATCACCTGACACAGCAACTTCATTTTATATATGTGAAAAGAAGTCCCAAAGAGAGTAAATAACTTACTCAGAGTCATATAGTTAATTAATGGCAAAGCTCGGGCTTAGACTTCAGTCTCCTGACTCTGTTTTGTTGAATTCTTATTGACTGAAGTAATCCCAGACCTGTGTCATTTTCCTATGACAGTTTTGCTAGATTACACAAATATCACACCAGTTTAAAGTTGTCTATAATTTCAGTATATACATTACATATGCTCAATAGTTTTTCTGTTTAGCTCACATTTGTCACAGTAATAAAAATGTTTTCAAACCAGGTTCAGCAAAGTTTGTGTGTATAAAATATGCTTTCTATAAGGCATGTGAATTTCCAAGAATTTGCCAGTGTTGCTACCACTTTGTATATAAACTGGCATCTACTCATATCTCATATAAATTTTACTAAAATAGCAAAATAAGCTGCTAAACTAAAAGGTTAAGTAGTGATAAAATTCAAACATCATTGTTGTGATGAACAGTAAAGGAATATCTATATTTTTAAGTAAGGGAACAATGTTTATGGATGAATATGGAAGCCTTAGGAATCTGTCCATAAACATGTTATAGTTTATCTGCTATGGTGCCACATTTAGGCTAAGACCAAAAAAAAAAGTCAGTGAGTTTGTGCTATGAAAAGATATGCAAAGATTAACTTAAAAACAAATAAACAAAAACAACTTTGTCTATTTTTTAAGTGATGTTATTTCAATGTCATGATCTTGCCTTATCATTCATATTTAAAGGTGATATTCTTAAGAATTACTTTTATATGCGTAAGTTATTTTATATCCAGTGTGTACTTATCACTGCTCTGAGCTAAGCCTTCTGTTTGTCTTGTTAGCACTCAAAAAATGGATATTAAAAGAGTATTTTGATTGCAAGTAAATGAACTTATTTCTGTTTTAATATTCTTCTAATTATATTATGAATATGCATTAACTAGACATAATTGAATGTGTTTTACAGTTTTGTGACAATTATACAACTACTTAATGTCGATACTAGTGTTTCTTTTATATAAATGACTACACTTAGTCCAAGGAGACTGTGACATGTCCATTCTTTTGGTAAATGACACTTAGGTTCTTCCCACGGAAATTCTAAGGGTACAAAGCAGATTGGAAATACCATTCTAGATAGTTGAATGCTTGCCTTTTTTTCCAAGAAGATTGACAATTTTTGTTCTACATTTTTTCAGGATCCAACTGGAATATTCTCACTGGATAAAACCATCGGCCTTGGTACTTATGGCAGAATCTATTTGGTAAGTGGAGATAGATTACACATTCATTCTTCGTTTTCTAATAACAACAGTAATTGCAAGTCAAAAGCCTACACTGCAAATCAAATAATGACAAAACACAACATTTCACTTTGAGAGATGAATCAAATTAACATAACTCAGTGACATCTGTGAAATTATTACAAAGGAAATGAGTTGGCAATCTATAGTTAACCTACCACCAAATATCAAATATAAAAATTATTACAAGAGAATTAATAAAATATAAATGAGAAAGAGGAATAATTCAAATAAGATGTACCCAAATAAAAATATCACTTGTTTTATATTTTACCTCCATGCTGTTCTAATTACTCACATTCAACTTTTAAATTGAATGTTATAAAAAGTTTCCAGAGCATTCTATATCATATTATGTACATGAGTGTGCACATGTATGTGACAGAGTTTTCCAAAGAATGTAACACGAAAAACTGCATTTTATTTAGTGATTATTTATTAAGCACAAAGTATGTGCCAGGCACTGTGATAGTCTCTGGACTGTCAAAGTGATAAACAAAACAAATGGTTGTATTCTTCTGAGGCTTATGGTCTAGAAATGAGTAAGTGATTAAATATTGAGTATATGTGTGGGGATTGAGAGAGGCACACAAATAACTTTATAATTGCAATTGTAATATATATTCAGTAAAAAAAATCCTAGTGATATAAAAGCATAGAACAGGAGGCCATGTTAAGCATAAATATGTACATCTTATACATAGAAGTTTCTCTTCTTTATGGCAAATTTATAATCTCTGTGGCTGTATACACATTCTAATTCCTGAGGGGTATGTGTTTAAGTGTGTTTGTGTACTTGTTTTGATTTGAAGGTATAGAGCTCCCTATATCACAAAATTTTAGGAATAAAATCTTCAGGTGTATAGGTAAAAAACAAAGGTAAGGTTAGATAGCACAAAAAGATGGTTTTTCATCATCAGTCATCAGAACTGTAATGCCATAAAACAAGAAAATTCAAAAGGGTAAAAAGGTGAGTTGTGCATGAATTTCTTTTTTAACTAAGGTTTATTGAGATACACAGCAAATCCTCAGATAACGTCATTTCATCCAATATTGTTTCATTATAAGGTTGATTAGATGTCATAAGAACAACTCTTTTTTATGTCTATTAGCTTATAGTAAAATTTGTTTCCATCATACGTTGTTTTATCAAAAGTTACAGAACCTATTGACAACATTAAGTGAGGACTTACTGCAGTTTGTATTTAGTGAACTTTACCCTTTTGAGTATATTTTATAGAAACACATTCAGCATGTAACTACCACCAGAAGCAAGATTTTTAAATATACATCTTAAATTACATGATATATACCTTCAAGTAATATTCTTCTGCTTCACTGTGTGGTATCCCAGCATGTGTACTATGATTACAGTTGTTATAAGTTTTGCTTTTATGTAGAAGTTCTTAAGCCTGAAGAACTTCTCGAAGTTTTTATAGTTCAGGTATTCTGGTAATGAATTCTTTGATTTTGTTTGTGTGAAAAGTCCTCATTTCTCCTGAATTTTTGAAAAATATTTACACTGGATATAGAATTCTGGGTTGACAGTTTTTTTCTCTCAGAACTTTAAAGATACAACTCTGTTGTCTTCCCATGTTTGCTTTTTTGTATTATTCTTCTGAAAGTCTTTATTTATCTCTTTGTTTTTCAGCAGTTTAAATGTGTAGTGTGTGTGTGTGTGTGTGTGTGTGTGTGTGTGTGTGTGTGTGTGTTTGGTGGGATATTAATCATCCTTGAAATTCTCTGAGCTTCTTGGATATGTAATTTGACATATTTTATTATTTGGGGGATATTCTTAACCTTTATCTCTTCAAATATTTCTTCTTCTTTGTTCTTTTTATTCTCCTTGGGAAATCTAGTTTATTATGTGTTAGATAATTTTATATTAACCCAAAGGTCTTGGATATTCTTTTTAGTTTTTTTATTTGTGTGTGTGCATATGGTAATTTATTTGTTTTCATTCTCTTTTCTCTTTGTGTTTCAGTTTGAGTCAACTTTATTTTTTATTTATCTACAGTTTCACTGATTCCTTTCTTAGCTTTTTTGAGTCTACTAATAAGTGTGTGAAAGACATTCTTTAGCTTTTACTGATTTTCATTTCTAGCATTTCTAATTTTTTATGGTTAACTTCTTTGCTGAAATCTCCATTTGTTCACGTGTGTTTTCCATATGTTCCACTAAAACCTTTTAGATGTCAATTATAGTTATATTAAATTTTCTGTTTCATAGTTTGAATATCCAAGTCATCTATGAGGCTGGCTATATTGATTACTTTATCTCTTGAGAATAGGCTTATTTTTCTCTTTCTTTTTGTTTTTCAAAATTTTTGTTTGAATGTCAAACATAGTAGAATAGTAGAGATTGAAGTAAACAGTGTATGTGCATTGAAATGGGTACACTTGCTCTACTAGGTTATTAATCCGGGAGGTTGAGTCAATCTAATAAGAAGGTGAGCTATGTTTTGGTTATGTTGTTACTGTGGTTACCCTCAGTTCACTATCAGCTTCAAATTTCTCCGTTACCTTGTGCTTAACGTAAGGATTTGTTTGCTAACTATTTTTTCTTAAATATTTTCACTCTGCTCTCAGTTTTAGACCTTCTCTGTGTACTTGTGCCTCAAAGAGATTCTCTCTCCATGCTCATGTGCCTCCCCTAGTGGTGTATTGCTATTGTTTCATATTAAGTGCTTGTAAGCTGGTGGTGTGGGGCAGAGAGGAGTTCCCATTTTTCCTAACTCAAATTTGGTCTTAAGCAGATCCTGTGCCTCTAGGTCATGGGAGTGGTAATTTATTAGTTATCTTGACTTTCTGCTAGTGGTAGGAAACTTATCAATGGTCTGGTCACAAAACTAATACCTGCCTTTCCCCTAGAATAGAGGACTTAACTTTTTTTACATTTCCCCCAGCTGTAGTAGATCTTCATCTATACCTTGAAAAGGTCAGGGAACAGGATTTTCTGCCTTTCCTCTAGAGCTTAAGGCTTTTACTCTTTAGATGGAAAGGAATTGGACATGGTTGCATGCTTTTCCTACTATGGTGGCCTCTCCACTCTACCAGATCATAACTATAAATCCATGGAGAAAAGCCTGCAAATGTGTATAAATTCCTTTTGTATCTGTGGCTCCCAAGGGTACTGTACTCATGCTAGCCCATACTTGGGCTATAGCATTTCATTAAAAATTTAGCTGGATTCTTTATACCAACTTCTATGGTGATGCTGTCTTCCTCCTGCAACCACAGGTGAGCCAGTGCGCATGTCCCATTTCTCCTTGCAGGTGTTTATCTTTCTTCAGATTTCAGACTGGTTGGTTGCCTTGAGTCTTTTCTCTGGTTTCAGGGAAAATTATGATTTCATAGATTATTCAGCTTTTTAGTTGTCATTAGGTTAGAGGTGGCATTCTTTCCAGCTTTCCACATCCTCATTAGGATCCAGAAGTCCAGGTCATTTCTTTTTAACCGAATCTTCATGAAGCATCTACCATCGCTAGGTCCTATACACATTTATAATTTCTAAAAATTTTATATGTACCTATTCAAATCCAGAGATAGAGAACACTTTCTACCATCGGATCTTCATAGAAGCCTCTATGTTACAGAAGGCAGATGATTCCAGATGCTTTATTTGCATTAGATAGATTTTCCTTTGTCACACTCATTGATGTGACCTCTTTTTTCTACTTTAATTTCTTTCTGTAAAAAGTTTTGGAACTATACATCAATACCTTCTTCATAGAAAACACTCTTGATTATGTAGTAAATGTTTTCTAAATGTTCATACTCTTTATACCAATGATCCCAATTTTGGAAATCTGTTATAAACACCAAACATATAGAAAAAGCATAGAGATATTCATTTTAGCAGAAAGATAGCATATTGTGATGAAAAAAAGAGCCTACTTTTGAACCAGGCAGACTTGACTCAGTGCTTACTTGGCCATAAATTAGCTGTGACCTTGAGCAAGTCACTTAACTTCTGAATGCGCATTTATTTATTTATAAAACGGAGTTAATAATACATTCATTGCAATATTTGATAAAATTTAGAAACAACACATATGAAATGTTTGGCATATGGTAGGTATATTTTTAAATTTATCTTTTATTAAACGGGGGTGACATTGGTTAATAAATTGATATAGACTTCAAGTGTACAGTTCAATAATATATCATCTATATATTGCATTGTGTGTTCACCACCCAAAGTGAATGTTCCATCACCATATATTTGACCTTGACCCTCTTTACCCTTTTCTATCTCCCCTACTCCCTTTTTCCCTCTGGTAACTACTAACTCTGGTAGCTATTCTTTAAAGGTAACTGTTGATATCATCATTACTAATGCTGTTATTTGGAAAAAGACAAATTCAGCAAAATCCTAAATAGTTAAAAATAAGATGAAGTAAATAACCTTATACTCAGTCAATATATCATTGCTCTGAAAAGCAATGTTTATGAAGATATCTATCAACCTAGAACTATGTTTAATATGTTAGGTATTCCATATTATATGCACACTCTGATTACAGCTATGTTAAAAGATACACATGAAAAATGATGAACAGTGAGATACTGCATGGTGCAGTGGATGGCAAGCTGAATCTCTCACTAACTGACACTGTGCATATAACTTGCCTTTTCTGGGCCCATTTCCTCAACTATAAAATTAATGTGTTAGATTTGATAATTTCCAAGGTTTTTCTGGCTCTTTGACAATACACCCAGCACAGTGTCTGGAACTGAATAAAATTTAAGCTATTCTTATTCTTATTGTCATTAGTATATTAATAACTATCGTATAATCTTTCCCCACCTGGCGAAATTGAAGCTGGTTTTGTCTACAAGTGGGAATAGTCCTCATTTCACCAAATAAAATGATTTTCATCATGTTTTTCTATTCTCTTCTCTATTTTGTCATCTGATGGTGAGACCTGATATTTAGCTCAGTAACTACTATGCTACTCAATGTAAAGGTATAACAGGTAAATTGGGAAGGCACGATGCTTCATTTTGTTACTATTATCTAACACTATCTTGTTAAGTAGAATACTAGTGGGATAAGACAATGAACTGAATCTCAAAACTGAAACAGTTCACCTTGACCTTAATGAAGTCTTGACTGCGTCCTTAACCTCAGTCACCTTTCCCACATTGCCATTAGCAGGTTATGAGGGAAGATATAGGAGTGGGAAAAGGTTCAATGCAACCATTTTAAGCAAAGGAAATATTCACCTAAAATAGGATAAAATGCTACAATTGGGTCTATAACTTAATTGTCACATATGCCTGATGCTTAACTGAAACTCAATGCTGGTGGAAGGAAAGGACTACTCCAAATATCTTATTGTCCTAAAACTTAAATGCATACTCAGACATAAGTAAGAAGTCATTTGCTCAACCATGAGCAAATTCCTGAATTGCTTGCACTCTGGAAGTGCACCATTGAATATGGATTTTATAAAAAACTGTCTAATGCTTCACTCTTAAATTTTATTTTTTAAGTAACTCTTTGCCATTTTGCTTTTACTTTGAAATCTCACCAGACAGTGAGATTTAGGTTTATTAGTTTCATTTTCTGGATTTAAAGTTGTGGCAGGGAATGGGAACAAGCATGAAAGAAATGTCTTCAAAGCTGATGACATACAATGTATAATATTTTAAATTAAGTTTTAGAATCATAGTGCTGACCTTTGGGTTGCCTAGCTACTAAACCTATTAGACAGAGGTTTGAATATTTTTACTTTCAGGCTGAAATTATACTGTTTATTTGCCTACCAAATGTCTAGCAATGTGAATGCTTTCTTTTTAGGTAGGAAAGTTTCCTCACATCCTTGCCATTTTGCAAATATAGCTCAATTAAGTCAGCCAACAAGTATTGCTTGAGCTCTCATAAAATACATAACACTGTGCATTTCATTATATATCACAAGCCTCAGAAGCAGGAAATAAAGCTTAAACTTATTTGAGGACACCTGCTTATTAGGCTGTTGTGACTTCCTAGTGCACTACCATAAGTCCACAGCCTTCTCTTGATTCTACCTTCTTCCTATGACATCAACCCCTTGTGATAATAGGCTTCAAAAGTAAGGCTTGGTCTTTCTTAAGTACCTCTCAGGCTGTTCTAGCATAAGAAACATTAAATGTATTCATTAAATTAAAAAAATTGTCTTGAATGTATAAAATTTTCCATTAAAAATTTTAAAATATCAACCAAATGCTCACTATGTGCCAAGCACTGTGCTAGACACTAGGAGCTAGTTCAAATAATTAGAAAACACTTTTTTGGGGGGGGAGATGGTCATTTTTATTGATTTAATTTTAGTAGATATAAAGGAGGTTATTTTCCCTATGATTATGGACCCTACATTTGAGAAGGGAGTGATGGGTAACAAGAAGGAAAGGGAGTGCTAGGGTGAGATTGAGAAAAAAGAAGGAGGAAATAGGGTTGTCATTTTTTTCATGGAAGTAGAAAGTCTAATGAAATTTCTGAGGCTTCAGGAACAAGTTTCTTTTTTTCAATAAGAGAACCAAGATGGAAATTTGCAAATGGGGTGAAAAGAACCAACATAAGCTAAGTAAATTAAGATGCAGGGGACCAAATTAGGAAAATGGCATATGTCTATCTTGGCTGTGACAACTCTCCAACAGTGGAACATAACCCAAGCTCTGAGTTATAGGCATGTCTTTTTGTGTGTGTGCATATGTTATATCCAAATTTACTTCCACCTCCCTCCTGATAAATCTTGAGGAAGGAAGAAGCAGTAGCATAATACGAAAAAAAGGTAAAAGTAAAGTCATATGTGGGATCTGTGCTCTCAAGAGGCCACATTTAAATTTTTTACTACTACTCTAATCTTTAATAAGTGCACAGATACACATGGAAATATATTCAAATGTTATAGTGTATGTGTTGGAGTGATGCAAAAATCATTATCTCATATTTCAGACACTTAATCCAGTTTATTTTATAAAGTTCTAGAGGCAGAAAAGACAAATTTAAAAGTGGGGAGACAACAAATACATATTGCTAAACAAGACTGATAAACTATAGTATAGTGGCTTTGGTCAATCATATAAAAGCACTGTAATTATAATTTTTAATAAAATATAAGTATAAATCTCTCTGTATGGCAATATTACAATTAGTTAAAATAGATATACAAAATTGCATAATTGATGCTTGACTTATACATTAAGCTGTTTTTAATATATCAGATTTAGGAAAATTTATGAGAACAAGCTTTTATAGGCCATTTCATAGTGTTGTGGGAGTGGGTGAGAGCAGTACTAGAAACTAATGTACTTTTGGTTTAATATATTGATAATTAAATTTTGTTTCATTTTGTATATATATGCATAAATTCATATATATACCATATGTACATATATGTATAGATATGAATATATACCCCAAATACATGCATATGTATATATACTATATGTAAATGATACAACATAGAAAATAAGTTATATATATATATATATGGTTGTGGTCAGATCTTCAGTAAATTCAGTGAAGGTGGTTGGTGGTTGAAGTATCAAGAGTTCTTGATTTTCTTGATCCTCTAATATTTGATCACTAAAAACTAGTTAGCTAGGTCCTCACCACATTTCATGAAACAAACACTTTGGAAAATAGCACTTAGCAGTTCTAACACTTGAAATAAGAATGAGTCCTAACTTTGTTTTAGGACTTTCTAACATTCTATCATATTTGTGTATCTGTATCTAAGACCATTTTGTAGGTGATATCAAAGTTGCATTTAGAAATTAAAATATCACTGTCGCTCTCTAAAGGTATCAAAAGAAAAATGGAAGCTTTCACACTTCTATGTTGCTGGGGCTATACTGAGGGCAGATTCTTACAGAGAGGCTTCTGAGTAAAATTATGTTAAAATATCAAAGAATTATCAGAATGTATAAGTAGTTCTTTAACCTACAGGGTTATTTTTTCATTGCTCAGTTATACCCAGGTTATAAAAAATTCCTCCTCTACCAGAGCATGGAGAAAAGAACAGTGAGGTATAAATCGTGTGTCATTTTGGTTGGAGAAATACTGATATGGAAATGGTTTGTGTATAATTTGTGTTAGAAAATAAGAAAGCTCCTTTCAGGTATGTCATTTATAGGCAGAGATTCCTTATGACTAGGAAAAGGAGGTTGGATTATTAAGGGTCTCCTGAGGGAAAAGAAGATTGATTATTCTAAGCACTGCCAATAATATTTGTATAAATTATTAACTCTAAAGAGGTACAAAACAAAACAAAAACATAGCCATGATCAAAAAGGACAAATCTAAGAGTCTACAGAGAAGGACAGCTTTTATTGACTCTGAGAAGAAATTTAATATTAAATAAAATTATTTGGTATACAAATTGGATGAGAAAAAAAGATGGAGAATAAAATATTAGTTACTTTAGAGATAGTGAGTTCAAGGTCCTAAAAATGGGTAACATTTACTGTTTACATTGTGACTAGTACTTAATTTACATATCACTTATAATTCATAGGTGTTTTATGCAGTAGGTACCATTGTTATCATCATCTTCCCATCTCATAAATTAGAAAACTGAGGATCTAAAAACTTGAGTCATTGAACAATTTTACAAAGCTAGTAAGTTGCAATGTCAGGAGTCAAACCAAATTTTCTTGCCCCCTAGGTCTGTGCTCTTTACTGTATTATATTCAGTTCAACATGTACAAGCCAAAGTAAAAAAATCTTTCAACTAGATCAGCCAGTTGAAGAAAAATCTGACCAATTGCAAAAGTTTATAGGAAACTGGTGAACTGAAGTCAGTGATGAAGATTATTCATGATGTGTCCTTCTAGCATATTTGTTCATACTGAGCACTAAGGCACACTCTAGTATGAAGAACTTTTTCTTGGACTTGGTAGAATTCCAGAAGGGGACAGGGTCAAGCAGATGGGCTTTATAGGAGATTTGTAGCTCCTACTCAGACTCCTGTAAGGCCTAGGAAGGCAGAAAAGTGCTTTCTGTCACCCCTTTACACTCTTCTAGTGAGCAGGGGCCTGTCTCCAGGGCCAGAGGCATTTTTCCTCAGTTACTGCTCTTACTGGGACCCCCAGAAAAGAGGGAGGCAACAAAAGATCATTGAAAGTTAGTGTTTCTCAAAGATGAAACAGGACCTCAACACTTCTTTTGTGGATGATTGGTTTCTGAATGGTGGGGATTTTAAAAATTAACAAATTAAAAAATAATTTGTGTATTTTTTAATACATGCATTTATAAGAGCATAAAATTTTATATATATAAATTTTATATATAAAAATATATAAATTATATATATTTATAAATTAAATATATATAAATATATAAATATATATTTCTAACATATATGTGTGTGTGTGTATATACATATCATATACAATCATCCATATATATATATATATATATATATATATATATATATATATATATATTAGAAAATTAGCTACAAGGCTTGAAGTAGATGCATGTGGAAATATTTCCTGACTTGGAAGATTGGCCGCCATTAGAAGAAAAATACATAAATAAGAGTCTATGAATTTCTTTGCTTCTGTTAGCCTTTTACCCATGCTTTCCAGTTGCTGTAATGTTTTTAATTACCTTAAGCTCTAGTGAGTTTCAAAAATTAAATGCCCCAAATGGTACAATGTTGTTAAACTCTAAAAGTTTATAAACATAGATTTTTCAGGTCCTACACTGTCATACACACACACACACACACACACACACACACACACACACACTTGCCTTGGTTTGTTGGGTACTTTTCTAGTATCCTGACCTGGCACACTATATGTTTATGCTTAATTTATGCCTTTTCAAACTTGAGCAACATATTATACTGAGTAACAGGTACTCAATGTAACCTCTCCTCAAATGCACTAAGGGCAGAACTAACAGATGTAAATAGAAAGGTGAAAACTAGGAGAAGCAGAAAACAGAGTGGTGATACTTGTAGGGTGCAGAATCTGTGTTTACACCAGCCAGTGCAATGTGAAAACTGGTTTTATTGGTTTTTCACCACCACCACCTTCCACCTTCAAAAAAATACAGACAGAATTTATTGACTGATTATTTAATGGAAATTACCAAGTGTTTGTTGGTATCTAGTATACATAGCCTTGTTAAAATGGAAAATGGGTATTTTACGCTGTATGCAAAATGCTTTTTAGAAGGGACTTCTCAGGTAAATCCTAATGCTTAGACTTCAAGAGAGGGAGATTAGAGAAGCATAACTCACTATCAACCTACCTTCCTCAGGCCTTTCAGATGGGATGTTCTGGTGTGAGGCCAGAACTTTCCAGATTAACCTCTCCTTATTCTTTCCACTTCTTTGTATCTGGCAGTGGCATGAGTGATAGAAGAGTTGGATTGGGAAGAGAATTGGCAGACATCACTTAGGATATGGCCAGTTAATTTATGCAAGATAATTCGTTTAAAGAAATAAATAGCAAAGTAACTAATTTTATGATTGTTATGTCTATGTTGTAAAGCCTTTCTCACTCTCTACAAATCAGGAGAATGTGTATTATTATTATCTTTTAGAGAATTTTTTAGTTTATTTGAGCCGAACTGATATATGCTGGGTAGCGAGATCTTATTTTTTTTTTTAAGTAGGCAAAGGATCTGCATCACTACAGTGACTGGTAAATATAGCAATGTGCTCTCAACTCTTTTATAAGTGCTTATTATTTCTTTTGAGTTCTGTTGGTGCCGTGAATTATCTTGCCATTTACTTGCATTTTATATATCGTTATGCACTTGGTAGAGAATTACAATGCAGTTAGAACAAGTTTGCAGTAACAGATTTAATGTCTCAGGATGTGTCTCAGGTTTATATAGAAGCAAAAGTCACTTGAGTCTTTTAGTATGTAACTTGACCTCTATTTGCATTAGAATCTGCTGAATGAGATATGGACCTAAGCAACTTCATTTGACCCCAAACTTTTCATTCTAAAAAGACTATGACTACAGAGACTAGATAATATACATTGCTTATTTAATATACATTGCCTCCCCTGTAGTAGCACTGTGCCGATTCAAATTTTATTGCTTGATTCTATATTTTGTGGTTTATGTTATTCAATCTTATACTGCAGGGACCTAATGATCAGGTAGGGGAACAGAGGAAATGGGGAGAAAAAAAGAATAGCAATAAAAAGGTAAAAGAGACCTTAGTACTAGGGTTGCCATTTTGACAAATAAAAATACAAGATGTCCAGTTAAATTTGAATTTGATGAAGAACTTTTCTTGTATATGTTAGCATATCCCAATAGTGTATACGTATACTAAAAATATTTTATATGAAATTCAAATTTATCCGGATCTGTCTTGTACTTTATCTGCCAACCTTATTTAAAACCAACTTCACAGATTTGCCACCTGCCAACCCTGCATTAAAAAGCATGATGGGGAGACTCTTTCTCCCACCTGCTGTGGTATGGCAGAGAATGCTGGTTCAGGTTGTCCAAGAAACTGCCAAAATCTGGGAATGAGTTGGTCTTCCTGTTCTAGTACAGCTGCTACTCCCTTCTGCTTCTTCTGGCAAATGTTTTTTGGTGCTGTTTTCAGAGCTTCTTAGCAAAGCTCCTTTGCTGGTGGCTGTAGGGGCCACTGTGTACAAGTAAGTAATTATCTCCTTATTAGGGGCCTGAGTAGGGGAAAGGAGAATTTTCTCTTTGACATGCAAAGGAGAACATTTTGCCTGCTCAATCCCCTGGGCTGGAGAATAGAATCAAAATCACTTTTTTTCCTACTCCAAAAATGTAAGTGTTCTCGACTGGTGACTTAATTGGTCACTCTCCAATTTTACTGTGCCTCAGATGGGTCCAAGCACCTAGTGTGATTGCAATCAGTATCAAGCAGTATTGTTTTTTGTTTGCTTGCTTGTTGAAAGACCTAATATTCTTCTGTTTTATAGGCCAGGTTATCACTGCCTTCAATCTAGAGATTGTTAAAGAAAGACCATTTGTGTTGTTTAGAGCCCATTGCATGTGGTCCATTTCCTTTATAAGTTGTAAGTTAAATCATTCATTTTGCCTGGGATATTGAGACCTTAAGGAAGGATGCACATAGGGCATGATAGAGGCAAATGGTCTGCAGAACTATTTAAACCCAACCATCATATCATGCTGCTCTTAATTCCCTCAGAGTGGCTCAGAGAATGTACTATATATTCTCTCCCTTTTGTAAGTAATGTTTCCTCAAAGACAACTGATAATCTGCAAGAGAAGAATGCTTCTGTAGATTTTAAGAAGACTACCAAAGGGGCAACAGTATACTGGAGGTCTCCAGTTTATGTGGCTTTGCTAATCATTCTCTCTTTGTATTTGCTAGGAGTCCCAGTAGGGAAAGAAATAAAGCCTGAAACAATATCACTATCCCCCAGCTCTCTCAGGGCCTTCACTTACTGGACCATTTACCATCATTAATTCTTTCTAGTACTTCAGAAAAAAAAAAGTACTTCCTAAATAAAAAGTGGGGAAGGTCATGCACTGTAATGTACTAATACACAATAAATCATTCTTGAATTCCAGCCAATAACAATTCAAGTTACTACCAAGTGCTTACTATATACCAGACACCAGTCTATATACTTTATAGTTATTAATTCATTTTATCCTCGTAGAAATTTCACAGAGTAGCCTTTATAAACATTATTATTGTTTTGTATATGAAACTGAGGCATAGAGACATTAAATAATTTGCCTAAAGTCATACAGTAAGTGGCTAAGCCAGGTTTGGAACCAGATATCTCTGGCCTGCAAAGCCCTTAGTTGTAACTGTGATATATATAACTACAAGAGGATTGTCAAGTATGAAAAGGAACACTTATCTACCTAGTATAGTTGGATCAATGAGAACCTGGAAGGTGATTCCACCAAGACCCCAAGAAGTGGCTCCAGTTTATATAAAACTCTCACCATTTCAGTAGCATTATTGTTTTCCTCCAGTTAATCTCAGAGAGCTTTTTTGATGAAGACAGAAAGAGTTAGAGATTTATGTTTTCAGTCAGTTGACAAAGCCAAATTACATGGAACAATTTATGAGGAATATAAGCTACATTAAAAATTAGCCATTTAGAAAGTGCCTATTCTGAAGAGTAAATATTTAAGACAGATTCAATTAATTTTTCTCACTGAGAGCTAGCTTTTATTTTTAAGAATAAATTTTATGTAAAATCTTTCAACAACAAGTTGTTGGTGCACAATATAGGTCTTAGAACCAACTAGAATGGAAATAAATTAGACATGCTATCGATATTGTGCTATACAATTTTAAGAGAGAAAGCTCTTCTCTCAAAAAAAATAGATAGTAGACACATACTATTTATAGGACAAATCTTTTTGATGAGAGCCCTGGCCAATAAAGTATCAGTTTAGGTTCATGAAATAGATTCTATGTAATCAGCTAAAAATTCATGTAGTGACTTATATTGACATAACTTTAAAGATGCAACTTCTGTCCTTGTATCATCAAGTCTGCCTAGTCTTCTGCAGTGCCACAGTGGCAGCATGTATTTTAATGTTATACAGATCCGAATTTAACTCCATGAGGCCAATGACCAGGAGGCGGATCACTTAACATTTCTAAGCCTTAATTCAACAAAGATAACAGGGACAATAAAACCCATTATGCAATGTAACTGTTATTATCCCCATGAGGGAACATGCCAAAAAAAAAAGCCTTTCATCAATACTGAAAACATTATAAAAAGTTCTTACTCCTGAGAGTGGAGGAATTGGTAGAGGAATGTCTTTCTTTAATGTAAATATTCACTACACAGGAAGCTGAGGAAAACGAGGAAGAGTCGAACTCTACTGTAGGACAGTGCTAGAAAGATTCTCTAGAGGTCATAAAATTTACAGATGGCAAAGTGCAAGCCCTGAAAGGGAAAGTGATTTGCTTCACATCAAGTAACTAAAAGTGTAAAAGCCTCACTTTGTTATACCATGTCGCTATCCCATGCTAACTCACAGTCTTTCAAGGCCTCCCAGATATTAAGTAATACTCTAATTTTTAGGTAGACATCCCCTAAATATCCCACTTCTTCCTAGAGAGGTAAAGATGAAATACCCCATTTTCCCCAGATTGTGAATAATTAAAACAATGATAATTCAAATTTATAGTAATAACTCTAGTCTTATTATACTAGTGAAACCATGTTTTTGGAATTAAAAATGACAATTCAATTGTACCTCCAGACTCATGAGTGACAACCATGAGTAAGAATATTATTCAATTTGCATTAACCGCTTCTAATAGATATACAGAGGGGCTCAAGGCAGTGAGGAAAAGAGAACCATGAATGAAAGAATATATACTCACAGATCTCAAGATTGCATTATTTCTATAACAATCTATAACTTAACATTAATTTAGTAACTGTGTTTAAGCAATATTGTGAGCAGCGACAGTATCAGACCTGGACTTGCTGCCTTCTGATGGAGCAGAATGTCCTTATTTCTGTATTACCCATGGTTCTCAAGCAGAAGTGCATATAACAGTCTTCTGGAGTAATCATTTGAAAATGCAAAGTGGAGCTTAAGACCCACTCTAAGAGATTCTGATTGGGAACCGCTGCCTAGCTGAGCTTGAGATTCTAGGGGTAAAGTAGAAATCTCAGAGAAGGTTTATTTTTTCAGAAGTGGAAAAAATTAAGCATATATGCTGGGAGGGCAGAAATTTGACTCGATATGGTGTCATTTGCGGGAAGATATGTCAGACTAAAAATATGACCCACAGACAAACCTGCCACATTCCTTGAAATTTCTTGAAATTCCCATTATTAGAGGGTCATTCCTTTGGACTTTTTACCAGACATCACCAGTTCACTTGCATATTATAAATTAAGTAATATATTAAACCACTAATTAACACTTTAGTATAGATGAGATTAGTTCTCACCTTAATCTCAAGGGAAATGAGGCACAAGGCAGGTAAATTATTTTGATGGCTGTAGGAGAGGGTAAAGGGAGAATTTTGTAACGTGGGGAGTTGTTCCCAATAAAAACAGAGCCATATTTAGCACCTTCTGTAAGAGAAGGGAGTATTGGAGGTGACATAGGAGAGGGGTCAGTGGAAATGGGACAGGGGATAAATGAAAAATATACTTTGCCATAGGCTATCCAATTGCCCTTCCTTGACGGAGGGAGCCTGTTTCCCTCACTCTTACAGGCTCAAGTCTCTCTAGCTGAGAATGACCCTCCACTGACACCAGTTCATTTAAATGCAAAGCCATAAAAAGAGAAAGCCTGGAGGAACTTAAGTATTAAACACATGATTGCTTTGGCCCATTCATTGAAGAGAAAGCACACACACATATATTCAAAGCAACTGTTTATTTGTTGATTCAAGCAAAACAGTTAAACTTTGTTAGACCAATGGAGAAACAACTTTCTCAATCTTTTTGCAAAAGCCAGATTCTGTTCACTCACCTGGACCTCAGCCAGAGTTGTGAGTCCTACTAAGTCGTCTGGTGGATAAAGGAACTGACTCTTGGGTGAAAGAAAAAATACTGTCAGAACCTTTCAATATGCTGAAAATGCAAGCACAGGGATCTAGGCTAAAGGTGGGATTGTGGGGAAATGGGGAAATGGTCATCTAGATTTGGCTGTTTTAACTGAAAAAATAGTGAAATGGTGAAAGTTCTGGTCTTGATTGTAAAAGAAATTTTGGAACGTCAGTAATCTACTATCTGTTTTTTAATCTCTCTTTCTAGATATCAATAAAGCCCATTTTTCCAGATGTCCTGAGCAGCATATAGTTAAGATACTATGTTTCCTTTAAAAATTTGTTTTTTATTCATCTGCTCTTGGATCATCTAGTTTCACTTCAATCAGATGACATTAGTCTTGGACTTTATTATTATTATTATTATTATTATTATTATTATTATTATTATTATATATTTGGCCATGTAAAAGGGGGTTTAAAGAACATATCAAACCTAAGCAGTAGGATTGAAACCAAGCCAAGCCCATGAACTGGCTTTATTACTCCCCCCACCCAAGTTAGCATCTGTTACCTAAAGCAGCACCAATGTTTTCAATTAGGTGAGCCAGCTGAAATGGCATGAGTGGGGACCACTTTTTAAAGGGAAACCAAGAAGCCAGGAAACCAGGGCTGACGTCTTGGCAAATAATATAATGGAACTAAAATATAGTCTATATGGATTTACTGGAAATATGCTAGAATTTCCCCAAATCCTCAAGACCTAACAGAGTTGGTGGCAAATTTCACCCCTGTGAATTTCAAATCTATCAACCAAATAACGGAATTAGTTGTTTTTCATCCTCTGACCTACAAGTTTCTTCCTGTAAAGTCCAGTGCCATGTTGCATTTGTCCTTGGAATAACTCTTTGGTCTCTATTTTATGACCTTTTGGAGTGGTCGATTCACAGATTCTACTTTAACATGTTAATATTTTTGATACAGGGTTCTCAAAGTTCAGCCTCTGGACCAGTAGCATCAATACTACTAAGCAGAAAACTCAAATTCTGGGGAAGAAATGCCAGTTGTGGGGACAGGCAATCTGTGTTTTAACAAACTGGGTAATTCTGATGCATACACCAAGGTGGAGAGCCACTGCTTTAGCACACTCCATGGTTATATTCCATCCTCGAAGGTACTCTTTTGTCCCTCTATTGCACATACTAACATGTCCCCATGTCAGGCATATGCATTTATATAGAATATCCTCCAGATTAAATTCTTAGAGTATACAGATTTGAGGAAGGTATTTAAGATTCTCTTTCATGATAAAAATAAATTAAACTATGAACTATGAAGCATGTCTTTGAGCATCAATAAAAGCAAATCTCTTGACTCTCCTACTCCCACACTAAGAATCCCTAAAAATTTAGGAATACATGTAGCTCTGGTTTTGATTATGGAATTAATTACTTTTTCTTGCTTTACATATGTATCCTGTTAGTGAATTGGAAACTTTAAGCAATTTGTTCCTTATACCTTAATACATAGTTTAGTAGCATTTGGGGACTGCCTTCGCAAAGTTTTTTCTTGGCAAATTTAGTGGTGGCAGCTTAATGTCATGGGTTAGAGTACTGTAGTGGCAATCTTAAGTAAATCTCCCTTGATAATGGCTAAGAATAACTAAATGTTTTCTTCAGAACTTTCAGATGTGGAAACCTAGGCAAAATTTCTCAGCGAGGGCAGAAATTAAGGACGGTGGAGTGAAAAGAGCTGTATGATCCCCTCTTCCATTAAGATTTATAAAGAGAGATCCTTTGCAGATGATTTGATAATTTTCATTGTTTTCTGCTGAACAACTTTGTCTATTCCAGCCAACTTGGTCAATTAATTTATCAATAAAAAAATAAACTTTGTCAAACCAGTTGCTTGACTAAATTAGCTCTTGATTAACTACATGACTGGTTATTTCATCAAAGACACATAGCCTCGAAACATGGCCTAAGTTTGATACAGAGAAAACACTAACACTTGCAAGCCACATGAATATGATTTTATATTTGGTTAATGGGCTTCAGATTAAATTTAATCATTTGAGTCACAGGAAAGGCCAAACCTTTTATACTCTAGTATACTTCACCCACATTTCTTTTAAACTGCACCCAACTTGACTAAACCTAGGTTCACTATGTTCTGGTACATAACATTATAAGTGCATGTGTCAGAAAATAAATATACTGTGCTCTTGGAGGTTGGGTTTCAGTATTTACAAGAGAATCAATTATACTAGATCTCTTTATTATAATTTCAAATAAATAAAACCTGGATTGCCTCTGGGAGATGCACAGTATATTGCAGAAAGCATGAAATTTGGAGTCACACAGACCTGCCTTTTAACCCTAAGCCAGTCGCTTTCTGTGTGAACCTATCTGAGCTCCCAGTGTTTTCATTTGCAAAATAAAAGATGATAATATTTGCACCACAAAATACAGTGTGTGGGACTTAAGAAGTATTCAGTAAATGTTAGTTATTCCTTTTTGGGACAAAAGAATCTACATTTGAGAATATGAACATTTTTAACATTTATTATTATTATTATTATTATTATTATTATAAATTATTAATTTATTTTCTTATACTGACATTGGTTAATGAAATCCAGTAAGTTTCAGCTTTACATTTTAACAGTAAGGCATATATATATATATATATTTACATTGTGCGTACAACTCCCATAGTTAGATTTCTTTCTGTCACCATATAGTTGACTGCTTTTACTACATCTACTTCTTACCCTGCTTCCTACCCTCTGGTAACTACTAGTCTGTAGACATGTCCATGAGTCTCTGTCATGTTCATTTGTTGCTTATAGGTTTATATCCCACATATAAGTGATATCATGTAATTTTCAACTTTTGCTATCTGGCTTATTTTGCTTAGAGTGATTATCTTGAGGTTATTCATACTGTTGCAAATGGCAGTATTTTATCTCTTCTTATGGCTGAGTAATATTCCATTGTATATATGTACCACAGCTTCCTTAGCCGATCATCTATTATAGGACACTTCTGTTGTTTCCATTTCTTGGCCACTGTGAAAAAAGCTATGAACATCGGTGTGCAAATGTCTTTTCATATAGGAGCTTTCACGACTTTGAGGTAAGTACCCAGCAGAGTGATTGCTGCATCATATGGTAGATCAATCCTAGTTTTTTGAGGAACTTCCATATTGTTTTCCATAGTGGCCATACCAATTTGCAGTCCTACCAGCAGTGGATGAGGGTTCCATTTTCTTCGCATCTTCTACAACATTTGTTATTACTTATCCTGTTGATTATAGCTAGTCTAATAGGTGTGAGATGGCATTTCATTCTGGTTTTGATTTGCATTTCCCTAATAGTTAGCAATGTTGAGCATCTTTCCATATGTTTGTTGGCCATTTGTATACCCTCTAGGGAGAAGTGTCTGTTCAGATCTTCTGCCCATTTTTTTAATAGGATAATTTATTTTTCTGCTGTTAATGAGTAGTATGAGTTCTTTGTATATTTTGGATATTAGGCCCTTATCAGAAGCTTTACTTGCAAATATATTTTTCCATTCGGATGATTGTCTCTTTACCTTGTTAACAATTACTTTTGTTGTGCAGAAGCTTTTTAGTTTGATGCAGTCCCATTCATTTATTTTCGCTTTCCCTTCCCTTTCTTTTGAAGTAAAATTTATAAAATCCTCTTTAAGTCCAAGGTCCTTGAGTTTAGCTCCTAAATTTTCTTCTATGCATTTTATTGTTTCATGTCTTATATTCAGAGTCTTAACCCATTTTGAGTTACTTTTGGTGTGTGGTGATAGACAGCAGTTTAGTTTCATTCTTTTTCAGGTGGCTTTCCAGTTTTACCAGCACCATTTATTGAAGAGGCTTTTCTTTCTCCACAGTATGTTTTTTTTGGCATTTTTGTCAAAAATTATTTGCCCATATAAATATGGGTTTACTTCCGGACTCTTGATTCTGTTCCACTGGTCCATGTATTTGTTTTGCTGCTAATACCATACCGTTTTGATTACTGTCACTTTGTAGTATAATTTGAAGTCAGGCAGAGTGATGTGTCCAGCCTCATTCTTTTTTTCTCAGGATGGCTTTGGCAATTTGGGGTCTTTCGTGTTTCAAAAACATCTGATGATTTTTGTTCTATTTCTTTAAAAAATACCGATGGGATTTTGATGGGGATTGCATTCAATTTATATAATGCTTTATATAAAATTGCGTTAAATCTATATAATGCTTATACAAAATGGTCATTTTTAACTATGTTGATTCTTCCAACCCAAGAACACGGAATAACATTCCATTTCTTTGTATCTTCTTCGATTACTTTTAATAGGGTCTTATAATTTTCATTATATAAGTCCTTCACATAGTTCATTAGATTTATTTCTAGGTATTTTATTATTTATATTGCAATTGCAAAAGGAAATACTTTTTCACTACTTCTGACACTTCGTTATTAGAGTATAGGAACACTATGGATTTTTGAATGATGATTTTGTATCCAGAAACTTTACTGTTTTTGCTTATTATTTCTAGTACTGTTCTTGTGGAATATTTAGGGTTTTCTATATTTAAAAATCATATCATCCACAAATAATAACTGTTTGACTATTAGGATACCTTTCATATCTTTCTCTTGCCTGATTGCTCTTGCTAGGACCTCCAATGTTATGTTGAATAATAGTGGTGATAGTGGTCAGCCTTGATTTGTCCTAAACTCAGAGGGAAGGTTTTTAGTTTTTCACCGTTAAGATTAATGTTGGCTGAGGGTTTGTCATATAGGGCCTTTTTAATGTAAAGGTACTTTCTTTCTATACCGATTTTGTTAAATGGATGCTTATTTGTCAAAAGCTTTGTCTGCATTTATTGATATGATAATATGATTATTATTTTTTAATTTGTTTAATTTGTTATGTGGTATATCACATTAATTGACTTGCATATGTTGAACCATCCCTGTGCCCCTGGGATGAAACCCACTTGATTGTGGTGTATAATCTTTTAAATATTTTGTTGTATTTGTTTTGCTAGTTAAGATTTTTGTATCTGTGTTCATGAGAGATATCAGTCAGTAGTTCTCTTTTTTTGTGTTATCTTTACCAAGTTTTGGTATCAGGGTAATAGTAGACTCATAAAATGAGTTGGACAGTATGGCCTTTTATTAGATATATTAGAAGAGCTTGAGGAGAATAGGTATTAAATCTTCTTTGAATGTTTGGTAGAATTCACTGGTGAAGCCATCTCGTCCTAGACTTTTACTTTTTGGTAGGTTTCTGATAATTGTTTCAATTTCCATACTGCTAATCAGTCTATTTAAATTTTGCAGTTCTTCTTGATTCAGTCTAGGAATGTTCTATCTTTCAAAGTACTGGTCTATTTATTTTAGGTTAAATTTGGTATTATATATTTTTCATAGTGTTCTTGTAGGATATTTTGTATTTTTGTGGTGTCTGTCATAATTTCCCCTCTTCCACCTTGATTTTGTTTATTTGTGTCCTTTCACTTTTTTATTTAGTGAGTCTAGCCAGGGGTTTGTCAATTTTATTAACTTTCTCAAAGAACCAGCTCTTTGCTGCATTCATTTTTTTCTATTGTTTTTATTTTGTTTTCAATTTCATTTATTTCTGCTATAATTTTGATTATTTCTTTTTTTCTGCTGGTTTAGTCATCATTTGTTCTTCCTTTTCTTTTTTAAAGATGATGCATTAGGTTCTTTATTTGGGCTCATTCTTGGTTTTGGAGGTAGACTTATAATGATGTGAACATTCCTCTTATGACTGCTTTTGCCACATCCCAACAGTTTTGATATGTCGTACTATCATTATCATTCATTTCTGTGTATCTCTTGATCTCTCTCTCTATTTCTTCTCAAACTTTCTTATTCTTTAGTAGCATGTTGCTTAATCCACATGTATTTGTGCTTCTTCCTGCCTTCTTCATGTACTTGGTTGTTAGTTTCAAAGCATTATGATCACAGAATATGGTTGGTATGATTTCAGCCCACTTATATTTGTTAAGGCTGTCTCTGTGTCCTAGTATTTGGTCGATTATTGAGAATTTTCCATGAGAAGAATGTATAAGCAGCTGTCTTGGGATAAAAGGCTCTGCAAATGTCAATTATGTCCAATCGGTCTAACGTGCCATTTAAGGATGTTATTTCCTTATTGATTTTCTGTTTGGATGATCTCTCCATATCCGACAGTGGAGTATTTATGTCCCCTACTACGATAGTGTCTTGGTCCGTTTCTCCCTTTAGTTCTGTTAGTAATTGCTTTACATATTTTCCAGCTCCCTGATTGGGAACATAGATATTAATAAGTGTTATGTCTTCTTTGTTCATGATTCCCTTTATCATTATGAAGTGTCCCTCAGTATTTTTCTTTACATTTTTTTTACATTGAAGTCTGTTTCATCTGACATTAGAATTACTATTCCCACTTTCTCTGAATGCCATTTGTTTGAAATATCATTTTCCACCCTTTTGCTTTGAGTCTATGTGTCTTTAGAACTGAGATGTGTCTCTAGGAGGCAGTGTATGGCTGGGTTTTGTTTTTTGATTCTTTCTGCATCTCTGTGCCTTTTTATTGGTGAGTTCATTCCATTTTCATTTAGGGTGATTATTAAAATATTAGGTCTTCTTATAGCCATTTTATTTTTTGCTTTCCTGTAGCTCAGTATTTCCATTGCTTCCCTATCCTCATGTTTCTGTTTTCTTTATTTTGGTTGTCTTTGGGAGTTTTTGCTATGGTCCTTTTTGTTTTATATTACATACTTTGGTTCTGAATTTTTTCATACGGTTACTATTATGAACATGTAAAGTATAGTTATATATGTGGATATAGATAGATATATACAGTCATCTATTTTCTTCTGCACGGGCCTTATCTCCATTCCCCTTCATTAATTTGTATCTTTGAGTCCTTTCTTTTTCAGTCATTGTTATCTCAGTTTAAACGTATATATGCTGAACGTTCATTACTATCTTGCTATAGCAATTCTCTTCTTACTGTTTAAGCTTATAATGCACTATTATTAGTAAGGGTTGCACTCCTCTGCTTCTATTTGCCTTATAGTCAAGTTACTCATAATTATGTATTTTTTGTCATTTTTTTAAGTGAGCTCACCCATTTCAATATTTCCTGTACAAACCTCATAATGGAGAATTCTCTCAATTTGTATATGTCTGGAAAGGTCTTTATCCATCATATCTAAAGTAGAGATTTGCAGGATACATTATTCTTGGCTGGTAGTCCCTTTCATTTAATATTTGAATATTTGATGCCACTTTTATCTGGCTTATAAGGCTTGTGCTGAGAAGTCTGATGATAAAAATAAGTTTTCCTTTATAGAATACCATCTTCTTTTGCTTGACTGCCCTAAGAATTCTTCCTTTGCCTTTGTTTTATTATTATTATTATTATTATTATTATTATTATTATTTATTTCTACAGCACCTGGTCTTCCTAGGTGGTCTCCCATCTAAGTACTAACCAGGTCTGACCCTGCTTAGCTTCTGAGATCAGACTTTGTTTCTTGATAATGTTTATACAATGTGTTGTGGACAAGGCCTTTTGGGGTTAAGATAATTGGGTGTTCTGTTGACTTCTTGAATTCCAGGCTCTAGCCCTTTCCTTAGATTTGGGAAATTCTCATCAACTATTTGTCTGAAAATGCTTTCTAGTTTCTGCTATTTTCCTCTTCTTTGATAATGCCCATTATTCTTATGTTTCCTCTCCTAATGGTATAAGCTAGTTCTTGTGTTTCTCTTTCATTATTTTTTATTCTTTGGTTTCTCTTTTCTTCCTTCTGATTTGTTTTTAGATTTCTGTCTTCTATATCTGATCCTTTTCTCCATTTGGTCGAGTCTATTTCCCAAGCTTGCTATTTCATTTATCTACTCTTGTACTGTGTTTTTTGTTTGTTTATTTGTTTGTTTGTTTTTATCTCCAGAAGTTCTATTTGGTTCTTTTTGAGGGTTTCAATCTCCTTGCTCAAGAACTCTTTCTGTTCATCTAATTGTTTTTTTTCAATTCCTGAAATTGTTGATATGACTTGTTTCAGAATTCACTCCCCTTTTTTTTAAGTACTATCCTGAATTCTCTATCATTTAGTTACATATTTCTATGTCTGTAAGCATATTTTCTGGAGATTTTTCTCTTTCTTTCTGAGATGCCTTTTCACCTTGGTTGTTTATGGTGTATAATGGACTATTTTCCTTCTTGGATATTAATGAAAGTCTATTCTGCTTTTTTTGCCAGAAAGAAGATTTATTATATAAAGATTTATTGCAAAGAAGATGCTTTTCTTTGGTTTCCAGTAGGTTGCATCTAAGCTGCTGGGATCCCTGCTTTATATAAAGCCTTAATAATGCCTTTTTTTCTTGTAGATTTTAAATCATGCTTGCTACCCTCAGTCTCAGTCCCTTTCAGTGTTAGCGACAGTTTTGGTATTATTTGCTCAAATTCCACTGGTGTTCTGCAGTGTTCAATCTTGGAAGATATGGGCAGAGGCCCTCTGTTGGGTGATAGAGGCTGTGGCTGAGCCTCAGATTTGGAAACGGTTGGTAAAAATTAACTGCTGTTTCTATGCCTTTCCACTTCTCTGCTTTCTACCCTAATGACCAGGCCCTGCCCCCGGCTGCAAGGAACTCTCAACTCTCCCAGACAAGGCTGTTCAGGGAACTTGCCGCATTTTCTCCCCTCCCCTCCCCCTCTTCCTATAAGAGAACTCTGACAGCTTCAAGAGGCAGCTTCTTCACTTCTCCTAGTCCATTGCCCAACACCCGGGGTTCTAATCTTTGGTAGCTCTTATGTGCAGATATCACACTCAGATGTGCTGGTGTGCATTTTGTGTATTTTTTGCTCAGTTTTAGATATTTACCTTATTGTTGTTTCAAGGGGAGATCTGAGGATGTCTCTAACTCTGCCATGTTTCTCCAAATTCTCTCTATTTCTTTTAATAGGGTCTTATACTTTTCATTATATAGGTCTTTCACACATTTGGTTAGATTTATTCCTAGGTACTTTATTCTTTTGGTTGTAATTGCGAAAGAAATTATTTTTTCACTTCTTTTCCTGACACTTCATTATTAGAGTATAAGAACACTATGAAATTTTCAACATTGATTTTGTGTATCCAGAAACTTTACTATATTTGATTCTAGTAGTGTTGTCTTGGAGTGTTTAGGGTTTTCTATATAGAAAATCATGTCATCCAAAAATAGTGATGGTTTGATTTCTTCATTTCCTACTTGGATGCCATTTATATATTTCCCTTGCCTGATTGCACTCACTACACCCTCCAATGTTATATTGAATAACAGTGGTAATAGTAGTCAGCCTTGTCTTGTTCATGATCTCAGAGGGAAGTTTTTTAGTTTTTCACCATTAAGTACAATGTTGCCTGAGGTTTTGTCATATATGGCTTTTATTATGTTAAGGTACTTTCCTTCTATACCATGAGTCTCTGTTTGTCTTGTTCATTTGTTGCTTTTAGGTTTATATCCCGCATATAAGTGATATCATGTGGTTTTCAATTTTTTCTGTCACCAGTAATCACCTTAAATGTAAACTTATTTTCTGGAGATTTTTATCTTTCTTTCTTTAGTACCTTGTCACTTTGGTTGTTCATGGTGTTTAATGGACTATTTCTCTGCCTGGGAATTTATGGAAATGTATTCTGCTTCCCCCCCCCCCAGATATAAGATTATTATATAAAGGTCTCCCTTCCTTTAGCCTATTGCAAAGAAGCCTTTTTTTTTTTTTGGTTTCCAGTTGATGGTGTGTCTGAACCTTTGGATCTCTGCTTTATATAATGTCTTTATCATGTCTTTTTTTCTTATAGATATTCTATCATGCTCATTACTCTTCATCCCAGTCTTTGTCAGTGTTAGCAACAGTTTTGGTAGCATTCACTCAGATTCCCCTGGAGTTTCGTGGTGTTCGGTTTTGGAGGGTATGGTGGGAGGGGCCCTCTGCGTTGGGGGGTGGGGAATGCAGCTCCGCTTCCCATTTTTCAATCACAGTTGATAATTATCAGCTGCTGCTTCCCTGCCATCCCCACTTCTCTGCCATCCCCACTTTTCAGCTTTTTGCTGTGATCCCTGAGCACTGTCTGTACGTGGAGCTCACAGCTCTCCAAGACAGGTTTGTTAGGGACTCTGCTGCACCTTCCTTCCTCCCACTCCTCCTGCAGGGAGCTCTGGCTGTGAAATGAAGCTTCTTTGTTTCTCCCAGTCTATTGCCCATCTCCCTTGGTTAGACCTGTGTTAGGTCTCATTTGCAGATCCCATGCTGGGTTGCAGTTTGGGTGTTCGTTTTTGTTGAGTTTTAGATGTTCAGCTCACTGTTATTTCAAGGGGAGTGATCTAGAGACCTCTCTCACCACACAGTGTTTCTGACCATTCTTTGAGAATATAATCTTAATTAAGAGGCATAAACACTGAGTTCCTGTAGTGACCTGGAGAGAGTATACTGTTTGTCTTTCTGACATTCCATCATGAACTGTGCATATGACAATACATAACCTGCTGAACAAAGGAGAAGAGAAGTGTCTGAGTTTGACATCTCTGAACTATGATTTCATAATGAGGATCAAAAGGTTTTGATTCAATGGTAGAAAAATATCAAATGGGAAAATGGGAGTACAGAATTCTGAGGGAAGAAGTAAAAACTATAATTGGGAGAAGGAGGGCAAACATATCTTCATAATTTAACTAGGAAAAAATTTAGTGCATGTTGTAATAAGTACTGTAAAGATAGCTGGTGGGGGATTGTGGGAGAGAAGAAAGAGACATATTGAAGTTATTCTGATTGAGAAGATTGGGCATGGGGGAGCTTCTGGAAGCTTTTTCCTTATGCCCTCTTACCTCCTCTAGCTGGGAGACAATGTGCATTTGCACCATACAAAATTAATCTCCTCAGGTGACTATTCCAGAATGATTATCTTTTTCTAACTTATAAAATAAAAGAATGAAAGAAAATTACTTGCAGTAAGAAGCTATAGATATTCGTGCCTCACTTTTTTTGAGGCAGTAATTAAAAAAAAATTTGCTCTGACTCTGACCAAAAAAAAAGATAACAAGAAATCCCCCAAACCACTGTAAATACTGTATTTTTTTTGGAGGGGGGATAAAATATATAGTTAAGGCATCAACTTATGCTTCACTTTTTAACATCATTCTAGTAGACCTAAAATTAAGAGAACAACAAATTTAATAAATAAACTAAGGCTAATTAGATAAATAGTCACTGTAGCTGTTAGTCAATCAACAAGTTAATAGATTCCCTGTGAATCATTTGATCCAAGAAAATAATTTTTACCTAAATTTTAAACATGTTTTTCAAATTTTATGTTTATCAACCACACTCAAAAGGAAAATTTATTGTAATAATATTTTTATTGCTTCTATTGCTCTATTTCCTGTGGTTAGTCCTTCTTTAAAATAAATCTTTTTGACAGTTTATCAAAGACTTAGATTGATACCTTATGGAAATATATCTAAATATGTTATTTAGGTACATTAACTATTGTTTACAACAAATTCAAAAAGCAAGAAATGTATGAGAAAATGCTGATGAGTAAGTGCCTGGATATGTAAAAACTCTCACTAGAATTTTTGTACTTAAGGGAATCCCCATTTCTGGGGCTGTGTTTATTCACTTTTACCACTTGATCTTCAATGGTATGTAAACAGTCTGTAATAAAATAACACTAATGCTCCTGGAATGCCATGAAAAAACTTATTTCAATCCATTATTTTACAGGGTTAGTGCTCATGTATATATGATGCTCTACATTTGGATATTTGGCGACATTTGAATGTTCTTGCATCACTTTGATATCACCCCTGTGATGTTTATTAAGAATCTTCATGGATACAACAGTAGAAGAGAACAACATCAATGTTTATTATGCTTGTAAGCCATTCCGGTTTTGGTAAAATAGAAAGATATATATATATATATATATATATATATATATATATATATATATATAGATAGATAGATAGATAGATAGATATAGATATAGATATAGATAGATAGATAGATATAGATATATATAGATATATATATAGATATATATATAGATATATATATAGATATATATAGATATATATATATAGATAGATAGATAGATAGATAGATTAGATAGATAGATAGATGATAGATAGATAGATAGATATAGATAGATAGATAGATAGATAGATAGATAGATAGATAGATAGATAGATAGATACCACTACCACAGGACCACTGACTATTCAGGAACAGAAATAGGGACCTCAGGATCACTAATAGAAATAAAAAGAAGGGCCTGATATTTTTAGATACAGCAGCATCTAAACTTAATTATTCATGTATATGAGGCTGCATCAAATAGCTGCTAAATCAAATAGGTTTGGTCAGTAAGTGGGTTGGTTGTTGGGTTAAGATAATTATTTGACTCCACAAATAATGAAAGGCAGTATTGTATAATCATTTAAAACAGGGGATTTAGATTTTCCAAGTATGTATCTTTGCCTTGCCACTTAGTAATCTATATGGTTTTGGACATGTGATCTCTCAATTTTTTCATCTGTACAGTGAGTATAATACTGCTACTCACCCTATAGGGCAGTAGTGAGGATTAACTGAGTCTATATATGTAGCATCTCTTAGAACAGAGCCTGGTACATAGAAACCCATTTAAAAATTATTTATTTTTATTATTGTTATTAATTTTTTGGGTATAATGGCTCTTTGTCTTGGGTTAATGGTGAGAAAATAACCTATATATTAAATAAATGGAGATTTATTCATTTCCTTTTTTAAGCAATCATTTTTTATTGCTGCTATTCACTGTTAATAATAGTATTGCTCTATAGTCTTTGATTAGAATCATACTCCTGTTAAAATATATGCTATCAGTTAAGCTGTAAAAGGTTAGTACAGGTCCAAGTTCCACATTACTTTTTTTTGGCCAGTTACCAAGCAAGCAAGATATAAATAATTTATAAATTAAACCTTATATTTTGTCAGAGAGATTTGAAGTAATTTATAATGTTAATATGCACTGGTAAGATAAATGTGAGAAATCAGAAGCTAATTAGGAAAAGAATAAAGATAATCATCCAAATAATCTAAGATAATGACTTCAGTTGAATAATAAAGATCTGGATTTCCTGGCATCTGAGGCCAAAAAGAAAAAGAAAAACCACCCCCTAAATTGTGATGGCATTTATATCAACATGTAGAGAACTATATATTTTAAAAGAAAGAAAAACTTTTTTTTTTGCAGTCATATCTGCATTGGTTAAGGCAAACCAGAGAGAGACTTACCTGACTTGGGTTTTTGTTACATAAATAACTTGTAGGACAATGAAGAAAATAATAAAATAACATAAAAGTTATTTTCAGGCATTTGCTGGCAGGTGAGCACACATTCAGCAGGGGTTCACAAATCTGTCTATATCAGCCTTGAAGACTGACTCCTTGCAAAATATATGAATAAGCAAAATTTCCTTTGCCATTTCTCATACTCTTTTGTTGTTCCTTCCTTCCTTGCATCTTCCCACTTTCCCTCCTTTCCTCCCTTCCTGCCTTCCTTCCTTCCTCCCACGCTTCTTTCCTTCCTTCTTTTGTTTGGTTGAATTCCTTCCAGGCTTGTTACCTGAGGAACACTACCTGATCAAGTAAATTGGCCTATAACTCCTTCTTTTCTCTTTACTCAATAAAGCAACAAATGAACTCTGGCATTTTAGAAAGCTTTTGAGAAAAGTGAGACAAAAATGTATTTTTTCGTTACCTCACAGTTAAGCTAAATATTTAGTCAAACAGAATTTTGTGTTAACTGCTAAGTCCATTATAAATACTGTCAAAATAGTAAGAATAAAATGCCACCGTAGCAGAGTTGGGGAGATAATGAGACTATTCTATATATTGATTGTGATGGTGGTTACATGACTGCATGTATTTGTCAAAACTCATAGAAACATACACTAAAACAGGTAAATTTTACTAATACAAATTATACTCAATAAACCCCCAAAATGTGCACTACCTCCATTTTTTTAATTCTTTTTGGTATTAGAAAGGGAGGGGTTTGAAAGATATGTGGATGGATGAAATGGATAGATTATCCAAAGTAGTATAAGATAAAATTATGTAGTTATAGAAAAGCACTGAGGCTAAGGCCCCAGAGGCATAATTTCAAGCTCAGCTACATTACTGGCTACATCCCTCCTCCAAGTGACACCAGTAAGGTTACTTTTCCTTTCTGGAGGTTGTTTCTGCCATTTTTTTTATAAACTTAAGTGGTTGAACTAGAATCTCATTAAACTCAGGCAATTCTCTGTTGAGGTGGCCTGATTGCGGGGGGAGGGTGGGAGGAGCAGTTAGAGAGATTTCTTTAAGTGTCGGAAAGTAAATCATCTGTCACAAAAAACATGTGGAATGGATAATGTCATGTGAAATTCAAGAAACATCTGTTAGCCTATAGCAATGTCTGGGTTAAGATAGAGCCATCTGTGATGAAGTGATGTATCAGGTTACTGAAATAAAAATCTAGTTGACCCAAGACATTTTGGTCAACTAGTGAAAAATGATCATTATCAGTTTTCTAGTTTTTAAGATTTTTTTCACTTTCTTTAATTTCTAGCAATTTTTTTTGAGCTGGTGGGGGAAGAGAGAATGTGAATTAATAAACAGTTATTCTCAGTGTAAGAGAATGATACTCAGAAGAGTAAAGATTGCTTCTAAGATAAGTAGGTATTATTTATAAATATTTCAGCATCTTGCCTTCCTTTAATTACTTGCTCAAGTAGATCTCCTTCAATTGAAGAAATGAGAAAAACCTGTATCATTCATTGATTGATGAATATAGAATATGAATGAGTAATTCATTGAGTAATATTGATATGTGCTATATTAGAACCTGATTGTGTTTGGAAGATCTGGATTTCCATTTTTAAGCACAATTAGACTCACATAAAATACTAAACTTTATAAGATGATGATTTTGAGAAAGAAATAATAGGAGCTAAAGCAAACCACGTTTTCTGGTTAAACTTGGTTGGCTTCAACCTATGAAGAGTATCTATAAATGGAACCTACCAGATAAGATTCTCCAGTGATAAGTTAGAATACTTTTATGCCAATGATTTGTCAAATAACTGTATATGGCTAGTATCAGCACAATTTTAGTGACTCATAGGCCAACAAGTGAGTGCTTAAGATAAAATGTGGCTTCAGTCTAGAGAATAGCAGTAACCAAGAAGTCTGAATATATTTCAGAAATACTCTAATGTGCTCCTCAACAGAGTTCATGGAAGCATCTTCCATAGTAAAATATTTTTGAAAAATATATTATGGATATCCCCAATGAGAGATAACTGTTTTACACTCAGTGAGGACATGCATAAGTAGAATTCTTTGCACTACCTCACTTGATGTTTCCATAATCATATGAGTGTCAGTGGGGGATGGGATGGCGCAGTAAACTTCTGAGGGGGGCAAATGAGTAGTTGGGGACCCCTTGCCACACAGAGAGATTGGAAAGAATAATAAAATTGGTTGAGGATAATTTTTAATCATCTACTTGACCCTGAACTTCTAGAAGATGAAGTCTTTGATTTAATTTGTTTTTGAAGCTCAAGTCCAGCACCTTGCATTGAATGAATCAGTTCTTGTTGTATTTTATATTTTTTTAGTGCTTATAGTGTGTCAGGAACTATGCTATTTCTTTCACGTAGGTTATTTCTTTTTATCTCTAAAACATTCCTATGAGAAAAGTATCATCTTTTCTATTTTACAAATAGATAAGGAAGCAGAGACTCAGGGAGGTCAATTAACTTGCCTAATAATTGGTCACATAGTTAGGTAATGGTAAACTGCTGAAATTCAAAGAACTCTTTATATCATGCCAAAGCTTACTTCACTGTGTAAATATTCATGTGTTCCTTTACTATATTAGCAAATATTATTAAGCTGTTTTTTCTACTAAATTATTCCCCTAAGACTAGAGGAAATTCATACTTAATATTACCACAGTCATCATTTAACTTATTTTCATTTTTAAGTAACAACTTTATTGAGATAAAATTTATGTCACATGCACTCCTTTAAAAGTATATAATTTAGTGGTTTTTAGTATATTCACAAATTGATGCAACCATGACCGCTATCTGATTCCAGAACATTTTCATTACCTACAATAGATACCCTGTACTCACTAGCAATTATTCCTTATGTCTCCTTTTCTTAGCCACTGGGAAACACTAATGTACTGTCTCAGAATATTTTCATATTTTGGAAATATCACATTTATGGGATCATACGAAATGTACCCTTCTTTGATTAGCTACTTCGCTCTGCATATCACTTTCAAGGTTCATCATATTGTAGTATAAATCATTCTTAGGGCTGAATAATATTCCATTGTATGGATACAACATATTTTTTTAGCTATTCTTCAGTTCTGATGGACATTTGGGCTGTTTCAAGATTTTTGGCTATTCTAAATAATGTTAATGTGATGATTCATGTACAAGTTTTTACATGGGTCTCTCTTCAATCCAATTTGGTATATACCTTGGGATATAACTGCTAGGTAATATGGTAAGTACATGTGAGTTTTTGAGAAACTGCAAGACTGTTTTCCAAAGCAGCTGCACCATTTTATCAATTCATTAACAGCGTTTGAAAGTCTGATTTTTTTCCATTCTTACCAACACTGTTTTCCACTAAAATATTTATATTTTAGCCATATTTGTGGATATGAAATGATATGTTACTATGGTTTTGATTTTCATTTTCCTAATGACTAATGATGTTGAGTATATTCTTATATGCTTATTGACCAATTGTGTACCTTCCCTGGGTACATGTCTATTCAAATCATTTGCTGATATGTTCCAATATAATTTACAAATAATTTATTCCATTCTGTGGGTTTTCATTTCATTTTGATGAAGGCCAATTTATCTATATTTTTTTAGTTGCTGTAAGAAACCTTTACCTAATCAAATGTCACAAAGATTTATTCTTATTTCATTCTCAGAGTTTTATGGTTTAGCTCTTACATTTAGGTAGCTGGCCCATTTGGAGTTAATTTTTGTATATTATATGAGGGAAGTATACAACTTCACTCTTTTGCAGGTTATCCCAACACCATTTGTGAAAAAGACATTCCTTGTCAATAATTGTCTTGACACTCTTGTCAACAATTATTTTACTATAAACATAAATGCAATGGTTTATTTAATTTATTTTCATTTAATTATTAAAGTTTTTTTTTAATAATGCCTGCCATGGATTTAATTTAGATATTTGAGCTTCACACAAAATGAGGCAGTGAGTGATAAAATGCACACTCTGCTTTCTTTCTGTAAAATAATTATTGAAAGAATTTTGTCACTAAGGAAGCAAAATGAGTAGTTTCTAATGTTGAACATAATTATACTTGGGTCTTTGTTAAAGTAAATTATTCTCTATGTAGCTTAAACTTAACTATGAAATTGATTACCCAAGAGCTAGTTTTGAATAAGGTAATATATAAATTTCATCACTGACTGCTTTCTACTAAATGCAAGGAGAACTTTTCACTGGTTAGCCACTAAAATTATAAAGGGAAAAAGAAAAAAAGACAATCAGATATTTGTATCCCATACAAATGAAATATAATCATAAGACATTAAAAAATATAAAAATAAAAGGGATGTTGTCATTCATCTCCAAAATGAAGGAGAAATATATTTCTTAGTCTCTGAATGGGATTCTTCCAAATATTGTCTTTTGGCTTAGATTATCCAGAGATTTGTCTTAAAGAATAGCAATGAGTGACATAATATTTTGGAATTATGACATAGATCATTTCATGTACTAATTATACAGAGAAAAAGTTGGTTTTAAAATGGGTGTGTTTGTGGCTTTAACTTTCCTAAGTCAGCATTTATGATGGATACAATTAGTGGCAGATGTTAAAACCAAGTTTGTGCTTATTGTGCTCTTAGTGCATCTCAGCAAGTTGATTAAATGTGTTTCCAGTGAGCAATACATTTGTGTCAGAGAGGCCCTGCATAGAATGAGCAAGTTTATACTTTACTTGTCCTTAAATATTCCAAATGGCAAATGGCTGGTTTGGGATTAGAACCTTAGTCAGTATAGCGTTAGAAAATAGCAGAAGAAATTATCTTTCATTTATCCTGCAGGAAAGGCCTGGGAAAAACAAAACCAATATTGTATAAATGGTGGGAAGAAATAATAGTTAAGATCTGGGATGTTATGATATGTTATTTTTGTGAAACTTTTGCCTAGACTTTTGTATCATATTGATTGTATTTCTTGAAAGGAAAAGGCAAGAATGCAAGTCACTATGAAACACTAGGGATGATTCTAAGGGAGCTGAAGTTGCAAAAGTTAGGAAAGAAGTATTATTGAATACTATTACTATCATGGAATAGGGAGTTGTTTTCCAATACCCACTATATTTAGACTGGTTGAATTTCATACTTTGAGGTTAGATAGTTATACACATACACACACACACGAAGAGGTTTTAAAAGTCTCTATGAAAAAAAAAGTAACTCATTCCCATGTGTAAACATTCTAATTGTCAAAGAATCTTTGTTGATGCTTAGTCAAAATTTTTCCTGCTTTAATTAAGCTTATTTCCTTTTTATCAGTTTCCTATAGTTACAGCAGCATTCATGACCTTCTGTATATTAGAAGACGGTCTGCCAGGTTACAAATGAATCTTCTTTTCCTCAGCTTAATAATCCCAATGCCCCTAAACTTTTCTAGAAAGATTGATTTACCATCACTTCAATTACTTCATTATATGGTAGTTAAACTTGTCAAGGTAGAAAGACTACTTCCCACTAGGCTTTCTATATGGCAAGACTTGGTCATGCCAGAGTAAATTTGGGAGAATAAAACTAGGTGATTTAGGGTGTCTGGATTTGGCTGAGAGACTAGTAAACTTCACGGGATCAGTAGGATGAACTGCTTTCATTGTACACTTCACCCACATTCAAAGGAGAGTTAGTCTGTTTCCTCTCTCTCCCTCTACCACTCCTCTTCTTCCTCCTCCTCATTCTCTGCCTCCTTTTTCCTTCTCTCTCTCTCTCTCTCTCTCTCTCTCTCTCTCTCTCTCTCTCTCTCTCTCTCTCCCTCTCTCTTTCCATTCTCCCTCCCTCACTCATCTTTCCCCCAGTGTGGGCACCAAGGCAGCCTACTGCTAATCATCCTGTCAGCAGTTCCACCATCACCCAGTTAAAATGGTTGGGTTCACTCCTCCATTTCCTTGTTCTCCCACACATCTCCCTTTCAGAATGTTCTTGGGTGATTTTTTTCTTTCAAAATTGTCTTTGATTTCTATTTTAATCTGAGCATCTCTCCTGCATTCGAATGATTGTTGTACTCCTTAACAGCTGAAATATACTGCAGAGGTTTCATTTCAGCAAGACAATTATAAAACATTCTCACTATCTCTCTAAGCCCCTACCTGGAGTGGTAGGTTGGGTAGAGTGTCAAGGGTGTTAGTGGAGGGAAGGCCCCTGAGCTCATACTCTTTCAGATACTGCCCTTTAAAGATATTGGAATTTTACTTGCTTCTCATAGTTCACAATGAAGTAAAGATATAGTGTATGATAAATAAGAACAACTTCTAAATTACCTTACTGACAGTGACTCATAACCATAGCACCAGTGAAGACACTTACTACCAGAGTGCTTTGATTTTGTGAAATCCCAGGTATAGATTTAGAGAGATAGTGAGATCTTTTTTCTTTTTAAATTGTCTTGCTGAAGTGAAAACCCTACAATATTTGAGCAACTGTTAATGAGTGTAACTAACATTTAAACCCACATAAGTGGTAAAGGCTACTGACTTATTATTTATGTAAATACTGTAATTTAAACCTAAAAGGAATTGTATTTTGTGTATTAATAAATAAAATTGTAATACAGTAAAAAAAAAAACTCATTGCCACCTTTCTTTGCAGGCCTCTAGCTCTATTTCTACAACTGTAGAATTATTAAGGGAAAACATATTGATCTTACAGCTTTGTAGGCACTGCTAAGGAATGATAATCTTTTCCTCATTTATATTTTGCCAGCACAGTCATTTGTTTATCAATTTAGTAAAAAGAACAGTTCAGTCAATTATTTTGCTTTCAAAGTTTGGGCCAAAGAACACTGCTTGGCCTGGGGAGTACTCTAGGTGGCAGAGCTCTCAAAAAATGTAAGTCTGGCGCTTAAAACACACAAAAAAAGTAAGCAATAAAAGTCAGCAGTTTTTTTTTTACAATAGGTTTCAATTTGTATTATAAAGTCCCAAATGAATATTTTTCTTAGCTTAAATATATTTTATTAGTGATAAAGTTTATTGCATTATGATACAATTAAAATTTATTGATAAAGTACTAAATTAACAGAACTTCTATGCATATGTACCTAAAAATATACCTTAAAAGTAAGTGAAAGAATTACAAGGAGACATTGATCCATCCACAATCACAATGGAAGACTTTTTATAGATAAGTTTGACAAAAGAATTAATAAAACTATAATTAACAAGCTTGCTTTCTTAGAAATACATAGAATTCTGTAATCGACTATTAGAGAATAAACTTTCTCAGCTCATAAGAGATATTTTGAAAAATTGATTATATGATGAGCTATTAAGAAAATCTTAAATACTAAAGAATCTATATCCTGAAAAATATATTTTCTGATGAAAATTTAATACAATTTAGAAAGCAACAACAAAATGATGACAAAAATCTTCATATATTTAGAAATTGAACACATTCATATGTAGATAATTCATAGAGAAATGAATGATTAATATATACTCAAACGTATTTATTCAGATATTCTTCCAATCCAATAATACTTTTGCTTAAATGAGAAAAAAGCTTTTTGAACCTCCATGCATATCAAATAATAATGATAAACCCATAGCATAATAATTCATAAATATTTATTGATTGATTGGGAAAAATGTGTTATTAAGCAAATTAATATAATAGAAAATTATAAGAACATTATTTAATCTATTTAAGATAACAGATTTTTAAAGTCCTTTTGGTAGCACTACATTTTTCTATCACACTTCCTAGCATAAAGCTTTGCAAACAGGCATTCACTTAATTTTTGTTAGATTGAATGCTTTAGAAAATAATGAAAAACCATAGTCTTGATAAGTTAATTGAAAAATTATTTTTTTTCCAATCATTAAAGAAGATTCCCTAATGTTGCCCATTAGGCAATTTTTATCAATATATTGAAGTTACTTAATTTAGATTTCAAAGTAATTCAGATTGGCTTTTCTGAAAATTCTGCTAAATTAATGAAGAATAATATTTTTAATCTTTTCAAAGAGGCAAAGTGACTCTCGTGCTTTCTTGCCCAAGTCGGGTATGTGTGAACTGCCTTCTCTGGACTCCATATTTTGATCCTAAGCCAGATGTAGATGAATGGTTTTTGAAAGGTTCAATGATTAGACAAACTGAGCTCACTAAAGTTAGAGAGAGACCACATAAACATAGAGGCCTAATACCAGATTAATAATTAAGCCCCAGTCCCTAATTTACAAGCCCACCCTGATACAAAAACTTATCAAACATGCTTCTATTGTTAATAATTTCAAGCATTGTCAGAAAAATGCTTAGCTGATTAGGTAATATTTAAACAGTGCATTTTTGCCTGAATTTGAATTCACTAAGATCTTTATAGACTAAATTCTCTTCCGTTATAAATGGAAATTAAAATGTAAAAAATCAGCTAGCTTGTTATACCAGTTATTCCCCTTATATCCTCCAACTATTAGTAGTTTTCTCCATTGTATTTAATCATGGGTATATCCTGAAGCATATTATTATAATAGTAATATATGGCATTATAATCAATGCGACTATATCGAACCTATGACCTAAAAGTGTATAGCTGTTACTTATGAATTCAAATATATATTGGGAATATGTAAATAATCAAATTTATAGAATTTCATTGATTTGGGGTAACGCTGGTTTGTAATTGTAAAATATTTTCCATAGGAAAATCTTACATTTAATTCTAATACTTTCAAGGACCCTGTAACTTTTGTACTCTTATGAAAATTGCCACATTATTTCCTGCATTATGATACTTTGTGTGTCTTTATTACTATATTAAAAATTTCTTGAAAAACTGTAACTACTTTTTTAATGTTCTGCTTGGTGTCTGTTATATAGGTGGGATTTAATAAATACTTCTTAAATGTGAAAAGTCGTGTTAAAGTGAAAAGATTATTAGAGCATGAAGAGAGTCTTGGGCTTAACTATGGCTTTTCTAGTAATCTGGAGGACTGGTGGTGGGATATACAACAGGAAAAAAGGCAAAACCATTTTTAAAAAGAAAAAAAACTCAAAATTGTGAAGGCAAAGTTGGTTTCTATATACTCCCATGATCCTTTAGATCACTTTTGTTTTTTTTCCTTCAAATCTAGGAATCATCATTGCTATACATACAGTGCTCCCCACTAACACTTCACCCACAGATACATAGATTTTATTGAAATAACCTGATATTTTATATAACAGTGTGTTTCCAGCCTTATTTTCAGCCTCATTATTCATCCTTATTATTGCCTTAGTCTCTTAGTCTTCCATGTTGCCTTACTAGATTCAACTTTCCTTGATGACTTTCCTCATTTGGATAGTCTTAACTAAGATCTTCCTGTACTTGGATTTTATTTTCCTGTGCATTAGCATCATTTTCCTTTTATTATGTTACAGTTTTCAGCTCAGCATTCTCTGGATGGTGATATCTTACTATCCTTTCCCCCCACCCACCTCTGTTTGCCACACAACTGTGAAGGATACATTTAGGGGTTTAACTTTGAGCCTTTAAGTTGATTTCACACTCTTCAGATTTCATTTCTGTATGCTTGATGTAAATAGCCTGTTTTTGGCAAATCCAGCACTGTAGCAACTAAAAGGTTCTGAAATTCCTGCTGCCTAGTTATTTCCTGAGAGTTAAAAAAGGTCCACCAAAAAGCAGACAGCTCCAGTTAAAATGCACATGTAGTACCTTGGTGAGAAGGGAGGTTACTAGATAAGACCTTCCCAGTACATCAGTAAGGGAAGTTAGCTAATGCTTCGACTTTGAAAAGGCAGAAACAAGATCCTGAAGAAATCGGGCAACAGAGTGAAAAGTTAAGGGAATAAATATCTAAAACATAGAGTATTACCCACAAAGGTCAATTCAAGGTCAGTTCAATGAGAAGTAACTAAGTTAACTCAGAGCCTAGAATGAAGACTCCCAGACTTCTTTAGACTGGCAGGTCCTGGGAGTTAGTAGTAAATTACCAAATTGATATTGATGAAGACGTCCTTTACTTCCTTCATATATCTGTGCTTTAGAACATTGACTAGACCCTGCGAGTCGTTGGTGTTTTTTGGCCTATCTTCAATAGAAGCCATTTTTCTTCATCTTCTTTCTCAATTTTTTCTACTCCTTGTCTCTTCTCTCACTTTTTCAACTATTCCTATCTTTTTAGTGTTCCTAAAGTACTTTTGAGATCTGCTAAATACTGATGTAGATATGAAAACAATTCAGTTTATAAGGAACTTTTTCCTTTAAAGCATCAACATCCTCTCCACCTTAGCTTCATGCTAAGGACTCTGTGGACAGAACTGGGACAGCTGAGAATCCTGTTTTGGTAGATTTTGAGGCAAAGCTGCTTCTTTTGGTTGAATCCCTCTCTGTACACATCATCCATCTGCTTCAGTGCTTTTGTTTCAACTAGTTGTACTGTTTGATAGAACTAGAAACACTGCAGCATGCATCTGAGCAGATGGAATGCCTTCTGCATGAGTGTTAACTGATTCATGCACTGCATAAAGAAAGCAATCTGTGTTAAAAACATTGTGATATTGCAATGAAGTATTGTATGTTGTGTGCTGAAACATGTTTGCTTTTAGAAGGTTTGATTCTTTGCCTTATCCTCTGATCCATGATCAAGCTTGGACAAATCCTAAAGGAAAAAAAAATGTATATTATCTGTGACAAGGAGAGACAATGGGAACTGAACTGAGAGGGGAAAATATCTGGATATGAAAGTGGCTTCTAGAAGCTGAGTTCTCTTTTATTTTTGTAATAAGTGGTCCTTTAGAATGAAAAAAAAAGAATATCATTGTGGGGAAACTTCACACATAGAGAACTAGATTGTCACTTCTTGATTGTGATTTCACTATATTCATAAATAAAGCTGCTTGGAAGTGTTTTTAGATTTGACATAGTGTGGGTCCTAGTCTCACAGAATTTCTATATAGTTTCCTCAGCATGAATACAGTTACAGCTATGACTTTAAACTTTAATTTGTGACCAGCATTAAAGGTTTTATGATGTCATCTGTTTGTAACAAGAACACTCAGTAGCTTTGTACTTTTGTTTCCTGTAGAAGAGGGTATACTTGTCACATAGCAGTGCATTGATGTCTTCCCTTAGTTGCCTACTAGTATCTATTCATTTATTTCCAACAAATGTTGTATGTATTTTGTAGCCAAAAACATTGAACTTTATTGTCCATTTTGTGTAATTCTCTGTTTGAATGCAATAGAAAGCAGCTTCATTTGCAAATGATGTTACTACATATTTTGAACTATTTTTCCCTGTAGGAGTAATAACAAGGGTAATAAAACTGAGTTGAAGTTGCTGTATAAGCACACACAACTGCCTCAAACTACAGGGCAGTTTCCAAGCTACAAAACCACCAGACCTTGAAGGCTTTCTTCCAACTCCTTTCACAGATCTAATAAGCATAAACCATGACTGTCCCAGAAAGGAAAAAAAAATTCTTTTGGATTATGGTGGTGATTCAGTAGCTTTTTAACTACAAAATTTCTGTTTTAGTATATATTATTTAGTTCTATTTAGCCAGGGCTTGAGTAATTTGGGGGTTTTCTAAAGAAAAAAAATGAAGAACTTAGGGATCTCACCATCTCATGTACTCATAGTTGACATAGCCACAACAGAACTTTGGGAAAGAAGCTTTGAGTATAGTAGCCATGGTTAGCTAACATATGGATAAGAATTAGGTAATATCAACTGACAAACCAAACTTATACAAAAACCAAACTTATTTGGCAAACACCTTTTAGCACTTTTAGCAATTTTGTAAGCTCATGTTCTCTGATCTTGACTAGCTCATATCTTCTCAGTTGAGGCTTTCTTACTAAAGGAAGTTGTGAGAGGCTTTGAATGGTTTCACAGTAAAACCACAAAGGTGATTTAGAGTCAAGAAGAGGAAATTCACCTACAGACAAATAATGTCCTTTGAGTTCTTGAAGTACCCTGCTGCAATGCAACATTTCACAGTCCTAGTCAGGAAACCCCAGTGTATCATTTGGCACATTGGACTTTGGTCTCTGTCTGACCCTTCATCCACATAACTTGGCATTAAAAGTATCCTTGTGCCTCCTCCACCATCTCAGACACATATACATAAATACCTTTGCCCATGCATCTCCTCTCCTAATTTAGAGCTCCATGTGGAAATTGACTTGGTTTAGTTCAGCACATATGTACTGAGTGCTGGTGATATGCCAGACATTGTGCTAAATGTTAAAGCTGTATATAGAGAGAATGTGCCCTTAGAGAGCTAAGACGAATAGGTAAGTAGACTAATTAGCTAAAAGAAACTTATGTTGCCTTAGGAATATACAGTACCAACCTATAATTTAAATTTTATTTATGTTGCTGAAACAACTTGAATACAAATTTACTCTAATGATATATTTATACAGGTATGAAACTTCTTCATACTGACCTAACAGTAACAATTTGTCATGAGCTCTGTGTGTGTGTGTGTGTATGTGTGTGTGTTTGTGTGTATACACACATATATGTATATATACAGTTTACTCTGAAAGTTGTAACAGCTGATCACAGAGACCTAAAATCCTGAGTTGTCAAGGTTAAAATTGTATGTATTCAACTTCAGTCTCCATATACTTAAAGCCAGAAGTGTCTGCTCCTGCTTATTCTTAGCTCTCTCCAAAAGGAGAAAGTCACACTAAAAATAATTTGTAACTTTAATACGCTTGACTGAAAGAGATGTTACAACTGATACCACAGAAATAAAAGGGATCATAAGAGACTACTATGATAAACTATACACTAACAAATTGGTCAACCTAGAATAAATGGATAAATTTCTAGGAACATATAACCTACCAAGACTGAATCTTGATAAAATAGAAAATCTGAACAGACTGATTTCTACTAAAGACATTGAATCAGTATTTAAAAACCTCTCAACAAAAAAAGTCCAGGACCAGACAGTTTCACTAGTGATTTCTACCAAAACATTTAAAGAAGATGTAATACCAATCCTTCTGAAATGTTTCCAAGAAAAGAGAAGGGGAGGGAACTATTCCAAACTTATATTATAGGGCCAGCATTATCCTGATACCAAATTAGACAAGGATGCCACAGGAAAAGAAAATTCCAGGCCAATATCCCTGATTAACATAGATACAGTGTGATATATCACATTGACAAAATGAATGATAAAAACCATAAACTCATCTCAATACACACAGAAAAAAACATTTGACAAAATTCAACAACCATTTGTGATTTTAAAAACTCTCAGCAAAGTGGAGATGGATGGAATGCACTTTAACATAATAAAGGTCATATATGATCAGCCTACAGCTAGCATCATACTCAATGGTGAAAACCTGAAAAATTTCCTCTAAATCAGGAACAAGATAAGGATGCCAACTCTCACCACTTTTATTCAAAATAGTAATTAGTCAAGAGAAAGAAATAAAAGTCATCCAATTTGGGAATAAAGAAGTCAAATGGTCACTTTTTGCAGAAAATAGAATAAAAAGCATAGTAAAACTGTCACTGTTTGCAGATGGCATAAGATTATATAGAGAATACCCTAAGGACTCCATCCAAAATTGTTATAACTACTAAAAGATTTCAGTAAAGTTACAGGATACAAAATGAATATACAAAAACTTTGTGTTTCTGTACACTAACACTGAACTATCAGAAAGAGAAATAAAGAAAATAATATTTATAATTGCACCAAAAATAATAAAATATCTAGGAATGAATTTAACCAAGGTGATGAAAATCCTGTACACTGAAAACAATAAGGTAGTAAAGAAAGAAATTGAAGAAGACACAAATAAATAGAAAGTTAGTACATGCTTATGGAAGAATTAATATTGTTATAATGTCCATACTACCCAAGGCAACATATAGAGTCAATGCAAATCCCTATTAAATTGTCAATGGCATTTTCCACAGAAATAGAACAAAGAATTCTAAAATTTGTATGGAACCATAAAAGACCCAAAATAGACAAAACAATCTTGAGAAAAAAGAACAAAGCTGGAGGTATCATACTCTCTGATTCCAAACTATATTACAAAGCTATAATATGAAGTTTCATATCTGTATCTATATATCATGAGAGTAAATTTGCATTCAAATTGTTTGAGCAACATAAATAGTAGTAGAAAAATGGGACAGCCACATGTGAAAGAATGAAATTGGATCATTATCTTACATCATACACAAAAATGAACTCAAAATGGATTAAAGATTTAATCCATTAAGGTAAGACCATTCAGGTAAGACCTGAAACCATAAAAGTTGTAAAAGAAAACAGGTGGTAAGCTCCTTGACATTGATCTTGGTGATGATTTTTGGATCTGACACAAAAAGCAAAGGCAACAAAATCAAAAATAAAAAATGGGACAATATCAAATGAAAGGGCTTCTGAACAGCAAAGGAAACCATCAACAAAAGAAAAAAGGAATCTCCTGAATGGGAGAAAATATTTTAAATCACATATCTGATAAGGTACTAATATATAAACAACTCATATAACTCAATAGCAAAGAAAAATTGATTAAAATAGGGAGATCTGAATAGATATACAGATGGGCAACAGGTATATGAAAAGATGCTCTATATCATTAATCATCATGGAAATGCAAATCAAAACCACAATGAGATATCACCTCACATCTATTAGAATAGCTAATACCAAAATGAGAAGAAATAACAAGTTGCTGAGGATGCTGAGATAAAGGAATACAGTTGGTGGAGCGTAAATTGGTGCAGCCATTATAGAAAACAGAATAGATGTTCTTTAAAAAATTAAAAATAAAACTACCATATAATCCAGCAATTTCATGTTTTTGTATTCATCAAAAGAAAGTGAAGACAATAATTCAAAAAGATATATGCATCCTCATGTTAATTTCAGCATTGTTTACAATAGCCAAGATATGGAAACAACCTAAGTGTTCATTGATGAATGAATGGAAAAACAAATGTTGGTGTGTGTGTGTGTGTGTGTGTGTGTGTGTGTGTGTGTGTACAATGAAATATTATTTAGACATAAAAAAGAATAAAATCTTGCCATTTGCAACAGCATGAATAAACCTTGAGACTATTATGCTAAGTGAAATGTGTCAAAGACAAATACCATATGATCTCTCTTATGTGTGAAATCTAAGTATATATATATATATATATATATATATATATATATATATATATATTTAGAAAATATAAATATACATGCTCATAAATCAGAGACAGATTAGTGATTGCCAGATGTGAGGGCTGGGGTATGGGAATAATGAGTGAAATTATTTTTTCTAGTTGAAATCAATTGACCAAAAATTTTTGTAATGATAGAGTGTTTATGCAAATACCAAATCAGAGAATCTCTTTAGTACTCTTTGGCAGCCAAATAACTATTACCCCTCAATCAAATGTAATGAGCACCATTTTTATGGCATAACACTCTACTATGCTTTATGAGAGTTATAAAAAATGTGTATCTTAATAATCTTGTCAATTATCAAATAGCACTTAACAAATACCTACACATCTTTGAATTCCTTAAAACTTTTAAAGTAAGTCCAAAATCGAAGCCTGTAGAACTCCTTTAAGAAGCTCGCCAAACATGTTTCATCTCTTCCTTTGGCAATCTTTAGAAATTCCTGATGAATAAAGTGTGAGGTGGAGAGTGATTGGCATGTTCTTTTATATGTTCCATACTCTATCTACCCACTACTACTACCAGTGTGTGCTATATGCTCTCTAATCTTAGCCACACTTCCAAACCCTTACTGTTCCAATCCATTTGTCCCTTTGGTATTGTTGAGCTTGTTGGTGGTGATGAAGATTAAAAGGGGAAATGATGAAAATACTTCCAAATAAGAACCAAATCACTACAACTTCCCATCTCAAACACTGGTTTAGGAAAGGCTCTGCTAGGTGTCAGGGATATGGACTTGTTAAACTGTGACGTCCTCTCCAGTACATGTTGTCATTTTTCTGCATAGACACAATGGTGACAAAAACTATCTTGTTAGCCACATTGTCTCATCCCTCCACAGCACAGTACAAAGTACTCTGGGATGTTATCTATGGCTACACTCTTGGTGGCCTTGAAGCATCATTTGGTTTGTTTGCTAGGAGAAAGATGGAACCCAAATGACTAGAAGAACAAAACTGTGTGAATGAAAAATGAGATTACCAAATGTGTGTATAGTGTGTGTGTAGTGAGTGCCCTGTGGCCTCCTGCCATCACAAAACCAAATGAGAAGAAAGAAAAAATGCCCTGGGGATTATGTGGTTTAGCTTTACCAACAGAGGGCAAAGCAAATAACTAAGATTATGTAGAAACTCCTGAATAGTTGGCAGTCTTTCCACAAATTTTCTTAACTGCATGATTAAACATAAAGTTTTTAACCTAATCAAAGATACAAGGCCATCAAGGACTGCCTTGTATTCTTTCTGGGGAAAATCACGGTAATTAATTGCTGCAGTTGATGGATTTTTCCAACATAGCTGTCACTGCTATTTTAAATCATTTGTTATGGTTTAACGTGTAATCTACAAGAAAATGATCATTATTGAAATTCAGTACCGGTTATTCAGTGCTTTAACGACACTGAGCTTTGCATCGGACCATTAATGAAGAAAAGCCAGTCATTAGGTATTAAACAACTAATGGCTCATTTCTTAATGATCACTCTTTCTTCTTTTGCACATGATTTTACTTAAAACATTTTACACTGAAATTTCTGGCATGATACAAACAGATGCACTCCTACATTCTTTCTTTTTCATCTCCCTTTTCTTTGTGGCCACTCGCACTTTTCCTTTCCTTTTTTTTTTTTTTTTTTTGTTCAGTGACTATGCCTTTATACTCAGCATTATCTCATAGCCTTTTGTCATGGTGTGTAACACTTTGGATCCACCATGCCCTTCAGAATCGGTTCAAATTCTATGCCGTCTTCATAGTTGGTCCAGTTGACAATCTACCTCTCTGGAAAGCCTTCTCAGTTATTCTATTCATCATTCAACCAACTAGTACTCATCAAAAGGGTATTATGTACCTGCAACTGTGCTAGCACTGGAAATACCAAATGAAAGAAATATATTCCTAAACTTCAAGAATTTTTAAATTTCACCTGATTTTACTGATGAAGTGGCTAAATCCCTGATATAATGATTTATTTGACAACTAGACTTGATTGCCTTAATGTATTTTTTCCATTATAACTTTCTGTATGTAGTTAATTTACCCAATGTACCTTATATATCATTGTCAATATGATTCTGTACTTATAAAGGAGAGAAGACTGAACCTACTTAGGGCCATCACCTGCTTCCTGTTCTACCACTACCTCTCTCACTACTCTCCCTTTGACATTTACATCTATCTCCTAGATTTGCTAACAAAAATTATAATAAACTAGAATAGCTATTTATCTCCATTTGAGCAGGTTCAAAGGTAGAGGTCAGACCTGTAAATCAAAAGTGGAAATTCTGTGATGTTGTGTGGTGAAAGGAAGTATGGTAGACTGGTTGGTCAGTTAGGAGTTGGCAGGGCTAAGTCTCAAGTGACCAGGATACCAACCTTTTGTAATTTCCTTCTGCAATTATTGGGTAACTTATAGTTTAATTCTGGATACCCAATGTACAAATTGACCTTGCTTTCTTATATTTGAGATAGTCCCCCCAATTGGAAATAATCTGAAATGTGGCAACTTGACTTTCCAAAATATATTTAAGACATTTGGTGTTTAATAAAAACTAGTACAAGTTCATTTGTAAACTAGAATTATGTTATGACCATCTCTTCATTTTTTTTGTTGTGTATATCAAGATTTTCCTGCATTGGTTTTTGTTTAAAGCCATTACATGTACCTTTCAACAATGTTTTAAATATGTTACCAGTATCTTAAATTCAGGAACATGCCACATTTTCTGTTTATAAGGCAGATTCAGGAAGTTAATATTCATCTTGAAGCCACTGAATAGCATCAGTGCAATAATAAAGTCTTTTTCCTGGGGGAGGCAGCTTAAATAAGCTGCTTATCTGATTATCTAAATTAATTCATTAAGAACACAAATCCTTGCCAAATTGAAATCAAAACATTGAAGAATTTGTTTTTTCTCCTGGGTAATTTCAATGGTCCTGGAAAAAAAATACAGGTTTGTCCTAATTAGTTGTGAGACCATAAATTGGTCAGGGAAGTTTTTTAGAAATTTAGTTAAGACTTTCACATCGTATTATATATTCATTCTCTTGAGCCTTTCAAACTTTATTTAGACTGCATTTGGGATCGAAGAATTCATGTTGTTAATTAGTCTTTGCATTTGGTTCTATCCTCTAATTGTTTCAGATGTATAAATCCTAAAAACTGTAAATTTTTCCAAGAAAATTTTTACTTGAAACATTTTGATTTTTCTCCTCTCCATTTCCACCCCATCCCCTTTACTCCCTTCACACTTTTAGAATCCCTTCTCACTCACCTTTACCTTGCTTTCCATTCCAGGCACCTGCTACTTTCATTATGGCTAAGGAATGACCTCTCCTGGAACTCCTCAGACTCTAGCCCTTTCCTTCCTCCACCTCTGCTTCCATCAACATTTAACTATTTATAGCTATTCTTACAGTTTTCTATTCTGATCATCTAACTCATGCTAAAGTGTTAATGACAAGAAATAACTAAATGTATATTTTTCTCAGATAACATTTGAATAATCAGGGAGTTTCATTACTTTAATAAAATTTAGGACATAATGAATGATATTTATACTTTGTAGTGGGTTGTGGGGTGGAGGGAGAGATTTTTTGGAGTAGGTGACCTATTATCCTTAAAATCCTATCATATGAGCTGCATCTATTAATAATTAAACTTGAATAATTTGAATGAGTTTAATGACAAGACAAAGAGTTATCTGAGGTGAAGATATAGATTATTTGATTCCAAATGTCAATAGGCTTGAGCCTAGAATCAAGAATAGCTACAAAACATTGTTACTGTATATCATCTTCTGTTACTCAAATATGAGAGAGCCTGTGAACTTATACAAAATATTTAAGCAGCAGTTTCTTTTATTATAATAGGAATAAAAACTAGGAGGGTTTTATTCTCTTTGTTCTGTGATGATTGAGAATTAAAATGTCATTCTTTGCATGTAAACTCTATTTAAAAAGACATTGTTAATCTAGTGTAGCTAGTGGCTCCTGGATGATAGTGTGGTATTATTGACGGTAGGAAAAAAACAAACAAAATCTCCAACATTTATAGTTTAAGGTTTTCCTTGTGATTTTCCTGCATAATCTTCACTAAGGCCAGTGGAAACTGTGAGGTTATTTAACACTCACTCAACAATACAAAACCAAACTCCTTTCATAGCATTCTCCATGTGTGTTTCAGAAAAATGACATTTTAAATTAATGTTATAAAATATGTTATAATCAAAAAGAGGTACATCCTAGAAATTGGATTTGCTGCTCTTGGTTCTAGATCTTGTTAGGAAGACAATCTGTTTTTTGACAACATGGCCTTCAGCTAAGATCATAAAACAGCTTCTATATAGTCAGTGAACCACAAGATGGCACTACTGAACAATTAGTTTATCTCAAGATGACTTCTTAGTTTTCTGGATAAATGCTCAAAAATCGTGTTATCCTTTTCAAAACCAATGTCAATCCCTTCTAATAAATAAAGTTTGAAAAGGAAAACATAACTTTACAATGAAGAAACCTGGTGGATATCCCTTAAACCCTTAAACCAAGTGACAAAGGTTAACAACACCAGTGGTCGGTCATGGTCATACCTGACATGATGTGATGAGTCGAGCACTTCACTCTTGTTGTGTGCTTTCTCCAAACCCATAACTTCCGTCTAATCATGAGAAAATATCAGACACACCCAAGTTGATAGACATTCTACAAAACACTTGACTAATGCTATTGAAAAGTGTCAAGGTCATGAAAAAACAGGTAAAAAGACTGAGGAACTGTCAAAGATTGGAAGAGCCTCAGGAGATATGACAGCTAAATGGAATGTGGAATCCCAGTTTGGGTCCTACAGAAAGGACATTAGTGGAAAAACTGGAGAAATCTAAATAAAGACTACAAGGCAGTTTAGAGTATTACGTGTGTATTACATGCCAGGGAGTGGGTTCTGACTCCTGGTGACCCTATGAATGAGTGATGTCCGCAATGTCCTGTCCTCAACAGCCTTGTTCATCTTTTGTAGACTCATACTTATGGTTTCTTTTATGTCAGTCAATCTCATACTTGGTCTTCCTCTTTTCCTGCTGCTTTCTAATTTTTCCAGCATTATTATATTTTCCAAAGAACCCTGCCTTCTTATGATGTATATAAAGTAGAACATTAGTTTTGTTGTTTTTGCCTCCGGAAGTGTTTTGGGTTTGATTTGCTCTAAGACCCACTTGTTTTTATTTCTGGTAGTATACTCTAGAGTATCCATAGCACTCTCCTTCAGCACTGTGTTTCAGATTAATTACTTTTTTCCTTCCCAGCCTTCTTCACTTTCAACTTTCACATCTGTACATAGTAATAAGAAACACAAGGGTGTGTTTCTTACTGGTCTCTAATGACACATCTTTGCTCTTGGTAAACTTTTCTAATTCTTTCATTGTTGTCCTTGCAAGTTTTAACATTCTCTTGATTCCTTGTATTATAAGAGTATTGGACCAATATTAACTTCTTAGTTTTGACAATTGTATCATGGTCATATAAGATATTAACATTAAAAGAAGGTAGGTAAAGGATATACATGAATACACTGTACTGCAAGGGAACCCCTGTAAGACTAAAAGATAGCTGAATTTTTAGCAGAAACTGTGTAAGTCAGAAGGTAGTGGCACAATATATTCAAGTGATGTAAAGAAAAAAATTTACAACCAAGACTTTCTCAGACAATCAGAAACTGAAGTTCACCACCAGTACACTAGACTTACAAAAATAAAAAAGAATATGTTAAGGGGACATTTTGAAGCAGAAAGGAAAGGCTAAAACTAGGAATAAAAAAAGATACATGAGAGAAAATATCTTACTGGTAAAGGCAAATATATAATAAAGGTAGTGGATCAACCACTTATAAACTAATGCAAAGGTTAAAAAACAATAGTAGTAAAATTCTCTATATACAATAATTAGTTAAAGGACACACACACAAACACACACACAAAGATGTAAAATATGTCAAAAACATAAAACATGGATGGGGGAGTAAAAATCTAGTGCTTTTAGAATGTCTTTGAATTTAAGCAACCAAAAACTTAAAATAGACTTCTACATACATAGGTTTTTATATGTGAATCTCATGTTACCCACAAACCAAAAACCTATAATAGATACAAAAAAAAGAAAGGAAATCAAACATAACACCAACAAAAGTCATCAAATCACAAAGGAAGAGAACAGGAGAAGAAGAAAAGAATGGAGAAAACCTACAAAAACAAGCAGGAAAAAAGTAACAAAATATCAATAAGTACCTGTCTCTCAATAGTCACTTTAAATGTAAATGCATTAAATGATTTAATCAAAAGATATAATATAATGAATGATTTTAACAAAAAAAGACCATGCCCATCCAGCTTACAAGAGACTTACTTCACATTTAAAGATACATAAAGAGTGAAAGTGAAGGGATGAAAAAAGATATGCTATGCAAATTAAAAGAATTCTGGTAAAATTTTACTGATATCAGATGAATAGGCTTTAAAATAAAGTCCATAATAAAAGACAAAGAAGAACATTACATAATGATAAAGGAATCGATCCAACAAGAGGATATAACAATCATAAAAATCTATGTATCCAACATAGGAGCATTGAAATACATAAAGCAAATATTAACAGACATAAAGGGAGAGTCTGACAGTAATAAAATAACATTATAAGATATTAACACCACACATTAATGGTTGGATTACTCACATAGAAAATGAACAAGGAAACATTGGACTTAAAGGACACATTAGACCAGATGAACTAAATATACATAACATTCCATCCAAAAACAGTAAGAATACACATTCTTTTTAAGAAACCATAGAACATTTTCCAAGGTAGATTATGTGAGACTATAAAACAAGTCTCAATTTAGGAAAATTGAAATCATGTCAAGCATCTTTTATGACCATAATGTTATCAAACTAGAAATCAGTTTAAAAAACTGAAAAAGAATCAAATATGTGGAGGCTATACAACATGCTACCAAACAATCATTGATCAATGAAGAAATCAAAAAGGAAATAAAAACATACCTGAGACAAATAAAAATCAACACAATATTCCAGAATTCATAGGACACAGCAAACACAATTCTAAGAGAGAAGATAATACCAATACCAACCTACCTCAGAAAACAAGAAAAATCTCAAAAAAAAAAACAACAACAACATAACCTCACACCAAAATAATCAGGGGGAAAAAAAGAACAAAAATCAAAGTAAGTAGAAAGAAGGAAATAATAAAGATTAGCGTGTCAATAAATGAAATAGAGACTAAAACATAATAAAAAAGATCAGTGACTCTAGGGCTGATCCACTGGGAAAAAAAAAAACCTGATAAACCTTTAGCCAGGAGAGAGAGAGAGAGAGAGAGAGAGAGAGAGAGAGAGGTGCCAAATAAATAAAATCATAAATGAAAGAGAAGTGACAGCTGATAGCACAGAAATACAAAAGACCATAAGAGAATACTATGACTAATTACCTGCCAACGAAATTAGACAACCTAGAAGAAATGGATAAATTACTAGAAACATACAACCTTCTAAGATTGAACCAGGAAGAAACAAAAAATATGAGCACACTGATTACAAGTAATAAAATTGAATCATTAATCAAAAAACTCCTGACAAACAGAAATCCAAGACCAGATATCTTCACAGGCTAATTCTACCAAACATCTAAAGAAGAGTTAATACCTATCCTTCTCAAACTCTCCCCAAAATTTAAAGAGACAGGAATGCTTTCAAACTTATTTCATGAGGCCGGTGTTACCCTGATATCATACCAGACAGAAACATTACAAAAGAAAAATTAGAGGCCAATGTCTCTGATGAACATAGATGCAAAAATTCACAACAATGTACTAGCAAATTGAATTCAACAATACGTTAAAAGAATCATCAACCATGATCAAATGGATTTATCTCATGGAGGCAAGGATGGTTCAATATCCACAAATCAGTAGTCATGATTCACCATGTTAACAAAACAAAGAATAAAAATCATATGATCATCTCAATAGATGCAGAAAAAGCATTTGACATCATGTAACTTTCTTGTATGATAAAAATGCTCAACAAAGTGGGTATAGAAGAATATGTTATAAAATAACATATATGACAAACCCACAGTTAAGATTATACTCAATGAGGAAAACATAAAAACTTTTCCTCTATACACTCTAAAAATGAACTCTCATAGAAATTAAGAAAACAATTTTATTTACAATTGCATTAAAAATAATAAAATACCTAGAATTAAATTTAACCAAGGAGGTGAAAGATCTGTACTCCGAAAAGTATAATACATTGATGAAAAAAAACTGAAAATGACACAAATAAATGAAAAGACTATACACATGGATTGGAAAAATTAATATTATTAAAGTTTTAATGCTTCTCAAAGAAATCTACAGATTAAGTTCAATTGCTATCAAAGTACCAATGGCATTTTTTATAGAACTAAAACAAATAATTCTAAAATGTGTATGCACCACAGAAGACCTCAAATAGCTAAAGCAATCCTGAGAAAGAAAAACAAAGCCAGAGGCATTATGCTCCCTGATTGAAAACTTTACTGCAATGTATAGAAATCAAAGCAGTATGGTACTGTCACTGAAACATATACATCAGTGGAACAGAATAAAGAACCCAGGAATATATCCATACTTAAATTGTCATTTAATTTATTATAAAGGAAATAAGAATGTGCAGCAGAGAAAAAACAGTCTCTTCTGTTTAGGTCCTGGGAAATAGTGCTAGGAAAACTGGGTAGTCATATGCAAAAACAATTGAACTAGACTACTTTCTTACACCATGTATAAAAATAAACTCAAAATGGATTAAAGACTTAAATGCAAGACCTGAAAAAATAAAACTCCTAGAAGAAAACACAGGCATTAAACTCTTTGACATCAGCATTAGAAATATTTTTTGGATATGTTTCCTCAGGCAATGACAACAAAAGCAATCATTATCAAATGGGACTACATGAAACTAAACAACTTTTGCAAAGCAAAGGAAAGCATCAACAAAACAAAAAGGAAATCTACTGAATGGAAAAAAAGATATTTGCAAATGATATATTAGATCAGGGGTTAATATTCAAAGTATATGAAGAATTCATAAAACTTAACATTAAAAAAACTGATTAAAACAATGGTCAGAGTACCTGAATAGACGTTATTCCACAGAAGACATACAGATGGCCAACAAACACATGAAAAGATGCTTAACCTCATTAATTGTCAGGAAAATGAAAATCACCATGACAATGATATATCACCTCACAGCTGTCAGAATGGCTATTATCAAAAAGACAACAAATAGCAAGTGTTGGTGAGGATGTGGAGAAAAGAGAACACTTGTGCATTGTTGATGGGATTGTAAATTGCTACAGCCACTATTGGTAACAGTATGAATGTCGCTCAAAAATTAAAAATAAACTAAGTCCAATGTAAATAGAAAGAAGGAAATAATAAACTCCATGAAGTAAATTATCATACAAACTAGCCATTCCACTACTGGATATTTATCTGAAGAAAACAAAAACACTAATTTGAAAAGATATATGCACTTTTATGTTCATAGTAGCATTATTAACGATAGCCAAGATATGGAAGCAACCTAAGTGTTCATTGATAAATGAATGGATAAAGAAGATTATATATATATATATATATATATATATATATATATATATATATATATATATACACACACACATATATATACATATATAACATATAGAGTGTTTGACCCATGTTTAATTTACTTTTTAGAAACTCTAAATTTTAAAATATTTAAAAATTATATTCAGACCATTCATATATATATGAAATAATGCAATCAGTCATAAGAAAGAATGAAATCTTGCCATTTGCAACAACATGGATGAACTTAGGGGGTATTATGTCAGTGAAATAAGTCAGGCGGGGAAAGACTAATACCATGTGATTTCACTTATATGTAGAATCTAAAAAAAAAACACAACAAAACAAAACAAAACCAACTCATAGATATAGAGAAAAAACTAATGGTTGTCATTGTGGAGAGGGTTAGGGAGATGGGCAAAAAAAGTGAAGGGGATTAATAGGTACAAACTCCCAGTTATAAAAGAAATAAGTCATAAGGATGTAATGTATAGTATAAGGAATATAGTCAGTATAGTTATAGCTTTATACCCTAACACATGGTGACTAGACTTATCATGATGATCACTTTGTGAAGTATATATTTCACTATGTCATACACCTGAAATTAATATGATGTTGTCAACAATACTGTAATAAAAAGGGAGTAAAGCAAAACTACTCCATAAACACGCTTGATTATTTTAGTGAAATATTTGGTATTTCTTTGAAATGTTCACAATTTAATATTTCTGTTCTCTATATATACCTCATATTTATTCTTTATATGATATTTTATATTTCATGATGGGCTGTAGTTTTTTACATTATTAAATTTTAATATTTTCACTTTGCCTTTGATTTCTTGATTAGGTAGCTAGTATTTGATGTTTATTACTATCCTGTGTTTCAGGGACTCCATGAAAAGACGGGTGCATTTACAGCTGTTAAAGTGATGAATGCTCGTAAGGTAATATTCAATTCTCTCTGTATCCTGTTCCCTTAATGGACTATAATCATGGGATAAACAGCTCAGAAAATATTGTTTTGATTTTTAAATCATTAGTATACATGATTATAATTATATTAATCTGGTTTTATTATATTTTTAAATATTTCTATCTATTTGTATATTTTTATTGATTTATTATATTTACATACAAAAATGCTTTACTCACAGTGAAAGTTTTACATATTTTGATATTGTTTAAGAATGAAGAAATTATCTCTATTTATGTCTATTTATCGTCTATTTTCTGTTTCTAGGGATAGCAAAGAAGCAATTTCTTCTAATATCGTTAGTGTTCCATCATACTCTTTTCTTTCTCCAACTATTCCTTTTGATAATTGAGGCTATTAGATTCTCAATGACAGGTAGAAGGAAAGAACTTGTCAGAGATGCACTTTTCTTGCATTTTCGGACAGATGAGCAAGAAAGACGGTTTAATTGACACTGTTCCTTCTAACATTCATAAAATTGTGTCATGGTTAATAATATATTGACATAGAATTTGCTAAGCACTGAGTTCTGTCCTCTTTTTCTTAGCATGAGTGCATCACTTTTTGAAGATAATATTAACATGAACATAGCAAAGGTCAAAATTTTTTCATTTTACTATACCCTAAAGAAATACTCTCAAATATTATATTTGAAAAGCTATACATATTCACTGAACTGTTGTCAATGTCATAAACTGTTCTTTTACAACTTAGGAAGCGAGTGAATTACTGAAACTGTTTTAAAAATTACATGGTTTTTGTTTTGCCAATGCATGTCAAATGTTGCAAACTAATGTGAGTTTCAAGAGATTTTGAGGTTTTGAGGATTTATTTTGTCCTATCAACCATGACTTTCAAATAATCAGCCTGGTATTATTTGAGAGGGATTCTCTAAAATACTTATTTTTTTGTTTTAACTTGAGAGTCTTTGACCCATATTTAATTTACTTTTAGAAACTCTAAATTTTAAAATATTTAAAAATCATATTCAGCCATTGATAGTGTTAATTACCTTGTTTTGTAAGGGTAAATAGCACTTTACTAACATTAAATTGTAATTTGCCTATTAACATGGCAGTTAAATCTGTTACTATGAATTTTGGGCCAAGCTTCTGTATATATATGAATGCAATTTTTAAATTAATATATTAGTGAAAATTGAGAGAAGAATAATATTATGTTACTCTTCTATTTAGTGCTAAAATAGCACAAAGTACTGAAGAATAAATCATTTTAGGAGTGTACCAATGGGTCTAATAACATTTTGTTCTTGGTTTTGCAGACCCCTTTACCTGAAATAGGAAGACGAGTGAGAGTGAATAAATATCAAAAGTCTGTCAGGTGGAGATACAGCGTGAGTACTGAACGTTCCCATTAGACCCCAAGTAGTCTTCCCTTTAGTTTTCAACTTTAAATTAATCCTGTCTGTTATATCATTATCTTTAGAAGGACAATACTAAAATGTTATTTCTGGAAGTGATAACATGTTTATATTTTTAACATATTCACATACATTCAATTATCATATTTGAACACAAGTATCTCTCAGAAAGCAGGACCAAGAAGAAGTTATTCCCTGAATAAAGAAGTGTTGACTGCAAGTGAAGGACTGAGTAAATCTACAGAACATAGAACCCTCTGTGTAGCAACAAAGGAGATGATTGGACAAAGAGCAAATTTTGCCTAAAATTGTCCTAAGTAAAGCCCATTTTCACACCTTCTATGTGTTATTTGGATTTATTTTTCCCCATTATGATTCTAAGAAACATTTCCAATGTATATGAGCCAAATGAGGACTACCCTTTTTTACTGTGAGAGAACAATAGTGGAGAAGAGAAACCTAAGAGGCTTCCCAGATTAAAAGTCCAGATATCTGGCATAGTACTTAAATACATGAAGAACTGTATTTGAAGCTTTTTAACTGCCTTACAAAAGAGTCTCCATGTCTCAAATAATTTTCTGGCTCTAGAATAAGATTGGGCAAAGAATGTTATTTTTCAGTAGATATTGGTGATCTATCAATTTAAAAATTGTTTTCAGCTTTATTGAAATATAATAGACAATTAGTTGCACGTATTTATATTGTACAATTCAATTAGTTTTTTTCAATTATAGTTGGCATACAATAGAAGTTTCAATTGTACAGCATAGTGATTAGAGATATATATATAACTCGCAAAGTGATCACCCCACTAAATCTAGTAACCCTCTTCCCCCTTACATATTTATTACAACATTATTAACTATTTTACTTATGCTACACATTATATTTCAATGTCTATTATATAACTATGCATTTGAACTTCTTAATCTCTTTGCCCCTTTTTCGTCATCCTCCCAACCCCACTTTCATCTAGTAGCCCTCAAAATATTCTCTGTTTTCCATAGTGGCAGTACTAATATCTAAGAGTTTGTTTCTGTTGTTGTTGTTTTTATTTATTTTGTTTTTTAAACTGTACATGTACATGAAATCATGTGATATTTGACTTTCTCTATCCAACCCATTTGATTCAATGTAATACCCTCTAGGTCCATCAAGGCAATATCTTTTTTCCATTCCTTTCCTTTTAGTCTGTGTGTGTCCTTTAATCTGAAGTGAGTGAGTCTCTTGTAGGCAGCATATGTAGGGGCTTGTTTTCTTATCCATTCAGCCACTCCAACTTTTGGTTGGAGAACTTAATTCTTTTCCATTTGAGGTACTTGTTTATAGGAATATAGTTATTACCATTCTTTATTCCTGTTTTTAATACATGTTTTTTCTTCTTAAAGAAGCTTTTTCAGCATTTTCTGTAATACTGGTTTGGTGTTGATGAATTCTTTTAGCTTATTTTTATCTGGGAAGCTCTTCATATGCCCTTCTACTCTAAATGATAGCTTTGCTGGATAAAGCATTCTTGGTTGTAGATCCTGTGTTTTCATCACTTGGAATATATTGTGCAAAGCCCTTCTGTCCTCCATAGTTTCTTTTGAGAAAATAGTTGCCAGCTTTTTGGGTGCTCCCTTGTAGGTAACTAATAACTGCTTTTCTCTTGCTGCTTTAAGATTATCTTTTTGTATTTAACATTTGGCATTTTAATGATAATGTGTTTTGGTGTGGGCCTGTTTGGATTCATCTTTTTTGGGGGAACTCCCTGAGCTTCCTGGGCTTGTATGTCTATTTTCTTCACCAGGTGAGGAAAGATTTCCATCATTATTTTTTAAAATAGCTCTTCAACTTCTTGTTTTCCTTCAGGCACCCCTATGTCACAAATATTTTTACATTTAATTGTGTCCCATTGGTTCCTTAAATTGGTATTATAGTCTTGGCTTCTTTTCTCTTGTCTTTCTGATTGAGTGTTATTGGCTTCCCCATCCTCTATATCAGTGGTTCGATCTTTTTCTTCATTCACTCTATTGATTCCCTTTAATATACTCTTCATCTCAGATAATGTGTTCTTTATTTCTGACTGGTTCCCTTTTATAATTTTTATTTTTATTTTTATGATTTTTATCTGTATTAAAGTTTCCACTGAATTTATTTACACTTCCCCTAAGTTCATTGAGCATCTTTATAACCAGTGTTTTGAACTCTATATTGTTAGATTGCTTCACTCCATTATTCCTGGATCTCTGTTCTATTCTCTCATATGGTTTCTGCTTCTTTGTCTTCTCATTTGGGTGTCTTCCTGTGTCTGTTTCTATGTACTAAGCAAAGCTCTTAAGTTTCCCAGTCTTATTAGCATGACTTTGTGGAGTAGATATCTAGTGGCACAGTCCTACGAAAGATTCAGCTGCAGACCAAATTTAGCCCCAGCCTGTGTCCCTACGGGGCCACCTGTTAAGATTCAGCAAGCAATCCATGGATGCTGTGCTTATAGTTGCCTCAAGAGGCCATGCCAGAAATTGAGGTCAGTTGCCTCCAGTGTGAGTCTTGCAGTTGGCTCAGTAAGGAGCACTGGATTCACCAAGGACACAACTAGATATGACTTGGATGAGGCTACAAATTAGGGGAAGTAGAGTTTCAGGGCATCCTCTGGGTGGAGCAACCACTGTTATCCAGCTCCAGGATGTCTCAACAATGGCAGCTCTGAGTCTACACACTAGGAAGGGGGAGGGCTCAACAGAGAAGTAATGAGAGAGAGCCTCACCTCTGGCTCTCGCACCTACATCTCAGTGCCCTCCTGTAAGTTCCTGGTCCCCCCACCCCAAGCAGCTGACCCAACTTTGGTGCTCAGAACAAGCTGGTCTGTCACTGGGAAAGTCTGCTCATGGACAGGTTCCCTTTAAGAGAAACATCTGTAGCTGCCACAGCCTCTATCCCACTTAGCTACTAGGGACCTGGCAGTCTCACATCTTCACCCCCTCCTACCTTCTACTGATACAGGGTGATTTCTTATTTCTCTCCCTAGTTGTACTGTTTCTGTTCATCTAGATTCCAGGAGACTTTGCTTGCTGTTTGCTCTGTGTTTCCATCACAACTTTAATTTGGTCACAAGAGGGATGAACAAAGCTTCTATCATTTGCACCATTTTTTTCAGTCTCACTGATTTTTTTCTTATTTTTTCTTTCCTGCGGTCAATTTTCCAGTATTCAAATATTTTCAACCTTTTGTGTCTTCTCAGGAATATTAAAAATAATCCTTTCCATTAACGCAGTCACTTTCATAAAAGCTTTCTAGTTATATTAGAAATGTATTGGTAAACAGCTTCATGGTTCATCTAATAAGTGCAATGGCCCTGTTTGTTTACAATGTATCTTGAGAGACAAAGCACATTCAAATTAATCAGGTTCTACTAATTAATAACATGATCTTGGAGATCAAGAAGCTATGAAAAGTAAGGTGTGAAAAATTTAATTGTTTGACTAATTCTGATTTTATCAAAGATTTGTGTTGATAAATCCCTTTAAAGGTCTTCCCCAAACCCTCTTTGGTATTTTTCCCATAGTGAAAAAAGTTTTGATTCTAGAATTGGGTGAATTCACAAAGGAAGTTTTGGCATTCTTGAACTGCCTTTTCTTGACAAAAAGCAGGATATTCAGGCCACTCTGAAATCAACTGGCCCTGAGCCAGGAAATGCTATAGCATCATATTATTTGGATATGTTTGAGAGTTTTAAATTACTCACTTTCCCCGATGGATATAAATGTACTTATGTATTTCTCAAAAGCTCAACTTCCTTTTAATTGAGAATAGCAAACACATGAATGCTTTCCAAACATATTTGATCTTGATTTATTGGTTTTGGGAGAATTTACACGTACGTGGGAAACCCATTCTTAAAAGTTTTTACAGTTGGGGTCTTTGAATTTTCTGATTATATATTTTAGTAGGAAAAATAACTGTTAGCTGATCAGCCAGTTTTCATCTCTAAATCATCTTGAATCCTTTGGATAAGAAGTTTGTAACTTGCGTAAACATCTCTTTCAGTCAGAAGTTTATGAAAATAGCAATAATGTGTAAGTCCAGAAACATAAATTTAAATCCAAAATCTTCCACTAAGTATCCAAGAACTTAGAAAAGTGGTCTTACCTGTCTAGGCCTCAGATTCCTCATAGATAAAATGTCACCAGTATATTTGGCTTACGTATAAACAGGGTTAAAAAGTATGGTCAAATGTAACTACATATCTACCTAAAAAACGGCCACTATCCTTGCTTGAGAACATGAGCTTTCTAACCTAGATAGAAAAGGAAGCTCCTTAATATCAAACTACCAAACAAGTCAAAAGACTCAGTTTGTTCTCTGCTTCTCTTTAAGCTATTCTTCATATTCTTATCCTTGCACCATCATCTCATTTCTATTTATTGCACACTTTATGAATGTATTTTCTTCTCAGCAGAACCCTGGTGCCTTACTAGGAACTGAGAGTGCCCATGTGCATATAGAATTGCTACTTCCTGAAGTTTATTTCTATGTATTGGCAGATATTATAACCATTTCAAAGGAGAGTCACACCACAGTAGAAGCAGAACATTTAAGGGTCCTACATGGCAAGAATGAAAGCCACAAGGATCAACTTTTAGCTTTGTAGAAAACAGGCAAAGGGAACTAGAAAATAACTTATTAAAGGTTGGTCTTAAACTGAAACTGAACTTCTTTGTAATTCTGCTCTTCCAGTTTGATTGTTTTACTCATTCATGCCTTCATTACACAATAAATACAAAGAGAGAAGCTGCCATCAGGGTTTCTAATTGCAGAAATCAGGCATCATCATCTTCCCTAAAGACAAATAGGTGTTTAAATTTGTTTTCTAGTAGTTGAATATGTATGGATAAATCCACTGGAAAATCCAGGGAAATGCTAAAGAATGTTTGCAGATGCTGGCCATTTCTTTTCTTTTCTTTTTTTTTTTGCAAGGTATATTATGAATACTTGGGGACACTACAAAACCTAATTGCTATATTTATTTAAGAACTATTTTTAAGTCCCAACTACAATATAGGTAAATATAAAAAGGTATTGCCCATCTTTTCTACTCAGTCTTAGAAAATAAGTTAACAAGGAAGGAAAATGATAACTAACTAGATTAGATATATTCAGTTACCTATTCACTTCAGCTAAAAGGTATATATTTCCCCTAAACCTAGGTCATCAAGTCAAGGTAATTGAAGGAAATTCTGGGGAAACCTAAAGATAAAGATTAAGCCCTTTATTTTTTTTCATGCCAATTGGCCCTTTTCTACTTCATTGCCCAAAAGAAGTAAGTGTTATTTCTTGTTATCTTTTTCACTGGATTCCAGAACAAGATATAACTATTTTAAATGTATAGTGTTTTTTAGTTTACATACTATAAATATATTTTACTTTGTATGATAAATATTCCTGAAAAGGTTATACAAATGAACTTTAATAGATATAGTAGGAGAGCTTTTTAAAAAAAATTACAATCAAATGAAATTTAGAGCTAATAAGGATACAAAAGACCTCGGCAGTGATTTTTTTGTCAAGTATAGGTTACTTCCCAAGTCATTTCACATCACCCTCAACTTCATTATTCACTATATTGTATTCATCAACAGTTATGTTATTCAGGTATGTAAATCTTACTTCTCTTTATGTAAATTCCTATAAATTAGGACTATGACACCTAAATGCATAAACCAATGATATGTTCATTAGAAATTTTCATTTGTTACCTTTTCAAGTTAATATTTTGAGATATCTTTTCTAGTGTATTATACTTGTATATACAAAAAATGATGATTTTCAAATTATTAAAAAGTGAAGAGCTTTTTTTATATTAGCAAAGGAAAGTTATAGAACGATTATGAAAACTACTTGGTTGTCATGGAACAAGCAGAAACATTTGAATTGCTTCCCATTCTCCACTATAACAAATGTGCTAGAAATGAAATTTACTGTTTGTAGATTAAGGTAGGAATTGGAGAGAGGTACTATGTCTGATAACATTCTGACTAATTCAAATGAGATCAAATAGTGGTGATACTATATAATAATACCTTGCATTTATAACATTCTTCCAAAGATTTCAAAGAATTTTAACTATATTATCCCATTTGATTCCACTAACATTCCATGAAGATATGTAATGGCTTCCATTTCCCATTATATTTCTAAGGAGATATTGAAACTTGTCAAGATTAACTACATTTACAACTCTTGACTATAAGTGCTGAGGCCCAGATGCCCTAATTCCCAGTGAAGATGATCTTTTCTGATGACATTATACTATCTTCTGCTAGAAATATCTCTTGAAATTATGTACTCTAACTTTATGGTCTCATCCAAAAAGATGGCTTCAGTTATCACTTTGTAGATAATTCTTAAAAATAATACCTTTAGCCCTGACCCATATATCCATTCTATGCAATGCTATGCATCCATAAAAAGGAAGTGCATTTATTTTTATTGGTGTAGAAAAATATTCTTTAGCTAGTAAATAAAACATGCAAGTTGTAGAATGAGAACAATGTGCTTATTTAGATTTAAAAGATATATATATACACACAGTTGATTATATCTCTAAACATTTATCATTGTCATCTCTAGCTAGTTTCTTAACATATAAATATGTCTGCAGAAATATACACTCAAATGTTACTATTGGTAGGCGGAAATGTTCAGTGAGAACAGGCCACTTACATATTTTACTTCATATGTATATGAATTAAATTGTACATATATACATATATATGTATATATACATATATGTGTGTGTATGTGTATGTGTGTGTGTATGTGTGTGTGTGTGTGTGTATACAGATCAGCACAGATCAAAGCCATACCATTAAAGTACACTGAATCACAACTAATCAAGGCTGTGTGGTACAAGCATAAGGATAGGTGTATATATAGATCAATGAAATAGAACTATTTCTATATATATGTATGGTATACTGATTTTTGACAAGGGTGTAAAGACAATTTATTGGTACAAAATAGTCTTTTTAACAAACAGTGCTGAGACAACAGCATATCCACATGTAAAAAAATAAAGTTAAACCCTTACTTTATATGAAAATTTACTCAAAATGGATCAAAGACCTAAATGAAAGAGCTCAAACTATAAAATTTTCTTACAAAAAAACATTGAGGTAAATCTTCATGACCTTATATGGTAATGGATCTTTAGATGTGACATCAAACGTGCAAACAACAAAACATGAAATTGATAAATTGAATTTCATCAAAATTAAAATTTTTTACCTCAAAGGACACTATCAAAAAAGTGAAAAGAGAGCCCACAGAATGAGAGAAAATATTTGGAACTTATATAACTATAAAGTCCTTGCATCTAGAATATTTAAATAAATCTTATGATTCAATAATAAAAATACAAATAATCCAATTGAGAAACAGGGGCAAATATTTTCAGTTAGACATTCCTCTGAAGATCATATACAAATGGCCAGGAAACACACATGAAAAGAGCTTTGACATCATTAGTCACCAAGGATTTGCAAATCAGAACTGCAATGAGGTACTACCACTTTATACAATGGTTATAATAAGAAAACAAAAAATAAGAAATGTTTGTGAGGTTATGGAGAAATTGGAATCATCTTTGCCATAGGGAATGTAAAATGGTGCAGCCACTGTGGAAAATAGTTTGGCATTTTATCAAAATGTTAAACATAGAGTTAGCATTTGACCTAACATTTTCTCTCCTTGGCATATACCAAAGAAAAACAAAAACATATATCAACATGAAAACTTGATATGAATGCTCATAATCGCATTATTCATAATAGCCAAAGAGTGAAAATAACCCAAAAGTCCATAACTTAATGAATAGTAAATGGAAAGGAATGAAATACTGATATGTGCTGTAATACAGATGAATCTTGGAAAGAAAGCTAGCCACAAAAGTCCACACATTATATGATTGTCATTTATATAGCAAAATGGATAAATCTATAGAAATATAAAATAAATTAGTGGTTGCTTAAAGGTGAGATGTGTGTGTGGTAGAATTTAGGAATGATAGTTAAAGGGTATGGGTTTTTTGGGGAGGATAATAAAAATGTTTTAAAATTGATTGTAGTAATTGTTACATAATTCTGTAAATATACTTACAAAATCATTGAATTTTACACTTTAAATGGGTGCATTGAATGGTATGTAAATTATATTTCAATTAAAATGGCACAAAACAAAACCGTAACGATATCATTCAATGAAAACTTTATAAAGTGGCCATTGCTGTTGATCCACAGATCACATTTTGAGAACCATTGAATTAAAAGATTTTCGATTAACCTTTAATTTCTCTAAAATTCTCAGTTACCTACAGTTCTGTTCTCTGGTAATTCTAGTTGAGATTTTATTATAAATTGTTGTGGAATATAATGGATTACCATAGGACTCTCCTTCTTTCATCTATATTTAGAGTAAAGCACAGCTTTACTCTCTGTTCTTATTCTGCAGGATGAAGAAGAGGATCTCAGGACTGAACTTAACCTTTTGAAGAAATACTCTTTCCACAAAAACATCGTGTCCTTCTATGGTGCATTTTTCAAGCTAAGCCCCGCTGGGCAGAGACACCAACTTTGGGTATGTATTTAATTACCTTAATCTTATTCCATGTAACTAGGCCTCACATGAATACATGCACTTTCAATAAGCTGAATGTCATTTTTGTGCACCAACAAGGATACTTAGGTACTCAACTGCTCTAAATAATATGACAAAATGTGCTCTGATTTTTGGAGATGAGAGTTCGAAAATACAGGAAAAGAATAAGTGTCTGGCAAGGGGCTTGGGGGTAAGATGGTGGATGACTCAAATGAACACTGGAAATATCTAACATTTTTCTAATATAGTTTTTCTGCTTTTAACTCTATGTAATTACTAGATTTGCTGATAAAATAGAGGTACAACTAAAGAGACTACCTGATAGACTTGCACATAATAACTGAATAAGTATCAGTTCTAATTAGCATTTGATATGAGCATATAGGTGCATTTGAAGTATTTGCTAAGTATATGCATTTATATTTAAACATGACTCCTAGAAACTGTTTTCAAATTTTTGGGGTGACTTATTCTTTTCTTAGTCTTCATGCCTATAATATCACAAATTACAGATCAATGAGATATAAATTATAAAGTCTAATTGAAATGCACACTAGTTATCAGAATTTGTGCTGCCTCCCACTATACGATAAATATAGTCAAATCACAGAAAAATGAGCTTTGGTCAAGAATATATTTTTATTTTTATTTCCTTTGCCTTTGTAGTCAAATTCATAAAATCTTTAAGTTCAAGGTGTATATATATATATATATATATATATATATATATATATATATATATACACACACACACACACATATATATACATATATATTATGGTGACATTGATTAACAAAATCCAATAAGTTTCAAGCATACAATTCAACAGTAAGGCAGATATATACATTGCATTGTGTATTCACCACCCATAGTTAGATTTCTTTCTGTCACCACATATGTGACCACTTTTACCCCATATACCTCCCCCTCCCTTCCCTTGCTAACCCTATGGTAACCATTAGTTTATTGTCCATGTCCATGAGTCTCTGCTTGTTAGTACTGTTTGTTTGTTGCTTTTAGATTTACATCCCACATATAAATAATAGCATGTGATTTTCAACTTTTTCTGTCTGACATATTTTGCTTAGCATAATTACCTCAAGGTCCATCAATGTTATTGGAAATGGCAGTATTTCATCTCTTCTTATGGCTGAGTAATATTCAACTACATATATATACCACAGCATCATTATCCAGTCATCTATTATAGGATACCTCGGTTGCTTTCATGTCCTGGCCACCGTGAATAATGCTCCTATGAACATTGGTGTATGAATGTCTTTTCGGATATGGGTTTTCAAGATTTTGGAGTAAATACCCAGTAGAGAGATTTCTGGATCTTAAAGTAGATTAATATTTTTTGAGGAACCTCCATACTGATTTCCATAGTGGCTGTACCAGTTTGCAGTTCCACCAGCAGTGTATGAGGGTTTCTTTTTTTTCACATCCTCTCAAATACTTGTTATTACTTGCCTTTTTGATTACAGATATTCTAACGGGTATGAGATGGTATCTCATTGTGGTTTTGATTGTATGTCTTCTTGGGAGAAATGTATATTCAGGTTCTTTGCCCATATTTTGATCATTTGTATTTTTGTTGTTATGGATTGTATGAGTTCTTTGTATTTTTTTTTTTTGATATTAGGCCCTTTATGGAGGCGTTGCTTGCAAATATGTTTTCCCATTTGGATGATTGTCTCTTTACCTTGTTGATAGTTGCTTTTGCATAGCAAAAGCTTTTTAGTTTGATGTATTTCAATTCATTTATTTTTATTTTTATTTCTTTTGCCTTTGAGGTCAAATTCATAAAATCTTTAAGTCCACGGTTCATGAGTTTAGTTCTTATGATTTCTTATATGCATTTTTATTGTTTCAGAACTTATATTCAGGTCCTTAATCCATTTTAAGTTAATTTTCATGTGTGCTGATAGACAACAGTCTAGTTTCATTTTTTTTGCAGATGGCTTTCCAGTTTTCCCAGCACCATTTATTGAAAAGGCTTTCCTTTTCTATTGTATGTTTTTGGATCTTTTGTCAAAAATGATTTCCCTATACAAACATGAGTTTACTTCTGGAACCTCAATTTCTATTCCACTGGTTTGTTAGTCTGTTTTTCTGCCAATACCATGCCATTTTGATTATTGTCATTTTTTTAGTATAATTTGAAGTTAGACAAAGTGATGCCTCCGGCCTCATTCTTTTTCTCAGGATGGCTTTGGCAATTTACAGTCTTTTGTGCTTCCATACATATCTGATGATTTTTTGTTTTATATCTTTAAAAATTGCTGATGGGATTTTGATGTGTATTATATTAAATTTATATAATGCATTAGGTAATAAGTTCATTGTAACTATGTTGGTTCTTCCAATCCAAGGACACAGAATATCTTTCCATTTCATTGTATCTTCTTCAATCTATTTTAATAGGGCCTTATAGTTTTCATCATATTTGACATCCTTCACATGTTTCATTAGTATCATTCCTAGATATTTTATTCTCTTTTTGCAATTGCAAAAGGAATTATTTTTTCCACTTTCTTTTCTGACATTTCATTATTAGAGGATAGGAATGCTATGGATTTTTAAATATTGATTTTCTATCAAGAAACTTTACTGTCTTTGCTTATTGTTTCTTGTAGTATTCCTGTGGAGTCTTTAGGGTTTTCTAGATAGAGAATCATGTCATCTGCAAATAATGACAGTTTGACTTCTTCATTTCCTATTTGGATGCCTTTTATATCTTTCTCTTGCCTGACTGCACTTGTTAGGTCCTCTAATGTTATAGTGAATAATACTGGTGATAGTGGACAGTCTTGTCTTGATCCTGATCTTAGAGAAAAAGTTTTTAGTTTTTCACTATTAAGTATAATGTTGGCTGAGGGTTTGTTGTATATGGCCTTTATTATTTTAAGGTACTTTCCTTCTTTGTTAAGTGATTTGATAAGTGGATGCTGTATCTTCTCAGAGATTTTTTTCTGAATATACTGATATGCTCATATGATTATTATTTTTTTAATTTGTTAATGTGGTGTATCGTGTTAATTGATTTGCATATGTTGAACTATCTTGGTGCCCCCTGGGAAAAAGCCCACCTGATCGTGGTGTATAATCTTTTTAACATGTAGCTGTATTCATTTTGCTAGTATGTTATTTAGGATATTTGTTTTTGTGTTCATGAAAGATATTGGTCTGTAGTTTTCTTGTGTTATCTTTACCAGGTTTTGGTATTGAGGTTATATTGGCTTCATAAAATGAGATAGGATGTATTACCTTCTCTTCTATATTTTGGAAGAGTTTGAGGAGAATAGGTAATAAATCTTTGAAGGTTTGGTAGAATTCACTGGTGAAGCCATCTGGTCCTGGACTTGTACTTTTTGGTAGGTTTTTGATGATTGTTTCAATTTCCATACTGCTGATCGCTCTATTTAGATTTTGCAGTTCTTGATGCAGCCTAGGAAGGCTGTGTCTTTCTAAGTACTGATCTATTTCTTCTAGGTTGTTAAATTTGGTGTTATATACTTTTTCATAGTATTATTGCAGTGTCTGTCATAATTACTCTTCTTTCATTCCTGACTTTGTTTATTTGTGTCCTTTTTCTTTTATCTTTAATGAATCTAGCCAGGGGTTTGTTAATTTTAACTTTCTCAAAGAACCAGCTCTTTGTTACATTTCTTTTTTTTGTTGTTGTTTTCAATTTCATTTAATTCTCTAATTTTGATTCTTTCTTTCTGCTGAGTTTAGGCTTCACTTGTTCTTCCTTTTCTATGCTTTTAAGATGAAACATTAGGTTGTTTATTTGGGCTTGGTTCTTGTTGTTGTTTTTTTTTTTTTGAGATAGGCCTATAATAATTTGAACTTTCCTTTTATTACCACTTTTGCCTTGTCCCAAAAGTTTTGATTTGTTGTACTATCATTATCATTCATATTTGTGTATCTCTTGATCTCTATTTATTTCTTCTTTGACCTAGTTATACTTCAGTAGCATGTTGTTTAATCTCCATATATTTGTGGTTTTTCCTGTTTTCTTCTTGCAGTTGAACTCTAGTTTCAAAGCATTATGATTGGTAATAATTCAACTCTCTTATATTTGTTGAGGCTATCTCTGTGTCCCAGTAGATGGTCATTCCTTGAGAATATTCATGTGCACTAGAGAAGACTATATAAGCAGCTATTTTGGGATGAGAGGCTCTATAAATGTCAATTATATGTCTAGTTGGTCTAATTGTTCATTTCAGAATGTTATTTCCTTATTGATTTTATGTTAGAATGATCTGTTTATATCCAACAGTGGCGTATTTTGGTTCTCTACTATAATAGAGTTTTAGTCTGTTCCTTTAGTTCTTTTAGTAATTGCTTTATATATTTTAGAGCTCCCTGATTGAAAGCATAGATATTAATAACTGTTACATCTTCTTGGTGTATGATTCCCTTTATCATTATGAAGTGTTCATCAGTACCTTTCTTTACCTTTTTTATTTTGAAGTCTATTTTGTCTGATATTAGTATCACTATTTCCGCTTTTCTCTGAATGCCATTTCCTTGAAATATCATTTTCCATCTTTTCATTTTGAGTCTATATTGAAATATATGGTTTTCTTATAGCCATTTTATATTTTGCTTTTCGGTAGATTGATGTTTCTATTTATTCCATGTCCTTGTGTCTCTTTTTTCTTTTAATTTTAGTTTGATTTTGTGGGTTTTCCCTTTGGTATTTATGCTTTATGTTATATACTTTATACCTGAATCTTTTTTCTGTTGTTACCTTTTTGGATATACAGAGGATAGATTTGATATAGATGATTAGATAGACATAAATATATATATATATATATATATATATATATATATATATATATATATTTGTATGTATAGATTATAGATATAGATTATAGATAGAGATCTATAGATAGAAAAGATATAGATATAGATAGATATCGATACAGATATAGATATATAGATATAGATGAGGTAAATAGATGATATAGATAGAAATAGTAGGCCTTTTTTTTTCTGCATGTGCCTTATCTCCTTTCCCCTTTGTGAATTTGGATCTTTGAATCCTTCCCTTTTCAGTCATTGTTGTCTCAATTTGTCCCTATGTATGCTCAATGTTCATTGCTAACTTGTTATAGCAAATTTCTTCTTATTTCAAGCTTATAATGTCCTGTTCTTAGTAAGGGTTGCACTCCTCTGCTTTTATTTGCCTGATAGTCACCTGAGTCCTAATTATGTATTTTTTTTGTCATTTTGTTTCAGATGAGCTGACACCTTTCAGTATTTCCTATAATGTAGTGGAGAATTCTCTCCATTTTTTATGTCAGGAAAGATCTTATTTCTCCTTCATACCTAAAAAAAAAAAGCTTTGCTGGATATATTATTCTTGGCTGGTATTTTCTTTCATTTAATAGTTTGAATACTTGATTCCATGTTTTTCTAGCTTGTAAGGTTTGTGCTGAGAAGTCTGATGATAATCTAATGGGTTTTCCTTTATAGATTACCATCTTCTTTTCTCTGTGTGCCTTAAGATTTTTTTCTTTGTCATTGATTTTTGATAATTTTAATACAAAGTGTCATGGAGAAAGCCTTTTTGGGTTGAGATAATTGGGTATTCTATTGACTTTTTGAATTCCAAGCTCTAGCTCATTCCTTAGATTTGGGAAATTTCAGCAACTATTTGTCTGAATATGCTTTCTAACTCTACCCCTTTTCCTCTCGTTTGAGAAGGCCATTAATCTAATGTTTTCTCTCCTGATGTTATAAGCTAGTTCTTGTATTTCTCTTTCACTAGTTTTCATTCTTCAATTACCTCTCTTCTTCCTTCTGGTTTATTTCTAGATTTCTGTCTTTGATATTCTGATTTTTTTTCTCCTTTTGGTCGTCTCTATTTCCCAAGATTGCTCTTTCATTTTTCATCTCTTGCAGTGTGTTCTTCATCTCCAGAAGTTCTTTTTTATTTCTTTTGAAGGTTTCAGTTCTGGCTAAGGAACTCATTCTGCCCATCTGGTTGTTTTTGTTTTTGTTTTTTTTAATTCCTGAAATAGTTGATATGAATTGTTTTGGATCTCATTGAGTTTTTTTTCTAAAGTATCATCCTGAATTCTCTGTCATTTAAATTGCATATTTCTATCTTTTCAAGTTTATTTTCTGGATAATTTTCTATTCCTTTTTGAGATTCCTTATCACCTTGGTTATTTATGGTGTTAATGTAATATTTCTCTACTTGGATATTAATGGAAGTGTATTCTGATATTTATCCATAAAGATTTATTATATAAACGTCTCTCCTTAGCCTATTGCTAAGATGACATTTTTCTTTTCATTTCCAGTAGGTGGCGTGTAAGCCTTTTGAATCCTTGCTTATGTAAAGTCTTAATAATGCCTCTTTTTTTCTTATATTCAATCATGCTTGCTACCCTCAGTCAGTCCCCGTCAGTGTTAGCGACAGTGTTTGTAGCTTTTGCTCAGATTCCCTTGGGGATCCATGATGTTCAGTTTTGGAGCATATAGGGAGTTGGGCCCCCTGGGTTGGAGGCTGCACCTCAGTCTCACATTTTGCAACCCTGGTTGGTAATAATCAATTGTTGCTTCTCTGCCATTCCCACTTCTCTGACGTCCCCACTTCTCTATTTTCTAACATGATGCCTCAGTACTGCCTCTGCATGGAGCTCACAGCTCTCTTGAGCAGGACTGTTCAGGCAACCCACCCTACTTTCTCTCCTCCCCCTCTTTCTTCAGGGACCTCTGCTGTTAGAAGCTTCTTTGTTTCTCCCAGTAAACTGCTGGATTCCCATGGTTATGAACTGTGATATCTCTTATTTGCAGATCCCATGCTCAGACATTCTGGAGTGCATGTTGGGTATTTTGTTGAGTTTTAGATGTTCAGTTTATTGTTGTTTCAAGGGGAGAGATTTGGGGACATCTTTCACTCTGCCATGTTTCTGACATCACTTTTAAAAATATTTTTATTTAAAAAGAATATTTAAAACATAAGCTGGGGATGTATGCTCAAGATGGCCAAGTAAGTAAATGCTCTGCTTGCCTCCTCCTTTGACCACATAAAAATTACAACACTACATAATCAGTTGACATCTGGATGAATAAATGTTCTACAAATAAAGACATATAGAAGAAGACATGTTGAGAGTGGTAAGATGAGCAAAAACATAGAAAGGAGTGGTAACATGCACACATGTGGCAGTTAAAAATCAGGAGGAATTTCTTGGCTGCAGTGGTACCACCAGAGGAGTAAGCGTTCATGGCCCTGCACGAGGTTCCCCAGCCCAGGTTATCCATGGTAGGAAAATAAGTTTTCAAAACCTTTGGCTGTGAAAAACAGCAAAGGTTGTCGCTGAGTGAGATGAAGGCTGCTGGAGTTCCAGGCATTTTTCCTAAAATGCCCACATCTAAACTTCCTGGTTGACAGACTTGCTCTGAGCACCAGTGCTAGGGTAGCAAGTTGAAAGGTGCCAGGGACAAATGTGGAGGAACTGAATGGTCTGACTTGAGGGTAAGTACTGTAGGGGTAGCTTTCTCCCAGACAGAAATGCTATCAGAAGCCATTGTTTCTTTGCTAAGCCCTCCCCTCCCAAGCATGCAGATGTTGGTGACTGCCATATCTAAGTTTCCATTAATCTGGGTAACACTGGTTACCCCAGCCTGGTGATTCCATGAGTCCCTGCCACAGCCAATTCGCAAGCCAACTCCAGCAGCTTCCAGTGGCTTTTCCATTAAAATGACCTGTCTTGACTCGTGCTGTGGACTTCCCTAAAATCTCTCACAGGTTTGAAAAACCTAAACAAGTGACATCTGGCCTTGGAAAGGCATGTACCTCTTGCTGAGCAGTTCCAAACTTGGCACTAGTGTCACCTGGCCTCAGTTCACAGCTTGGCCCCTTGAGGTACCTCCAAGCCCAACACTCATGGTAGCTATCTGCAAATTGCTTGGTGGCCCTGGACAAGGCACAGGAGGCAGTTTGGCCTGCCATTGGGCCCCTCAGAATCCCTGGGGGCAGCACACTCATTAGCTTGCTTTAGACCCCATACGGCTGTATCTGAGGATGACACACCAAAAGGGCAGACTGAGCAGGCACCAGAGGGCTGCTAAACCAAATGCTGCTGTGTAGGGTTGGCTTCTGAAAAATGATTCCTCCACTGTAGTCATGGCCAGTCCTTACAATCAATCAACGCAAGAGTCAATCCCTCCCACTGATGTGTAAAAATAACCAATGCTCAACTATAACAGGAGGGCACACACACAACCCATACAAGGGCCACAACAGGAGCATGAGACTCAGGTGACCAGGGAATCATTATGCCACTGGGCTGCCCAAGACATTTACTACATAAGGCCACTCTACTAAAACCAGGAGACATAGCAGCCCTATATTATACATAGAAATAAACACAGGTAGACAGCCAACATGGGGAGACAAAGAAACATGTCCCAAATGAAAGAACAGAATAAAGCTCCATAAAAAGAACTCAATAAAGTAGAGACAAGAAACCTGCCAGATGCAGGGTTCAACACATTGTTTATAAGGATGCTCAATGAACTTAGGGGAAGAGTAGATGAACTCATTGTGAACTTTAACAAAGATATACAAAACATAAAAGAGGAGATAAAAACATGACAAAAAGTATACAGAAATAGGGAATACAGTAACTAAATTGAAGAATACATTAGAGGGAATTAACAGTAAATTATTTGAAACAGAGGATTGAATCAGTGATTTAGATGATAGGGTAGCAGAATACACCCAGTCAGAACTGCAACAAGAAAAAAATCCAAAAAATGAGGATAATATAAGGGATCTCTAACATTACATCAAGTGTACCAACCTCCTCATCATAGGGGTACCAGAATAAGAAGAGAGAGAGCAAGGAATAGAAAACCTATTTGAAGAAATTATGACAGAAAATGTTCCTAACCTGTCAAAAGAATTAGATATACAAGTCCAGGAAGTTCAGAGAGTCCCATACAAGATTAACCCAAAGAGGCTCACACCAAGACACATTGTAATTAAAATGACGAAGGTTAAAGACAAAGAAATAATCTTAAAAGCACAAAAGAAAAGTATGTAGTTACTTTCAAGGGGGCATCCATAAGCCTGGCAGCTCACTTCTCAAAAAAACCCCAAAACTTTGCAGTCCATAAAGGAGTGGCACAAAATATTTAAAGTGATGAAAACCAAGGATCTACAACCAAGATTACTCTACCAGCAAAGCTATCATTTAGAGTCAAAGGAAAGATAAAGATTTTCCCAGAAAAAATAAGTTAAGGAAAATTATCAACACCAAACCAGTAATACAAACAATATTGGAGTTTAGAGAACATGAGGGAGTGAGAGATGTCCTCAGATCTTTCCCCTTGAAACGACAATAAGCTAAACATCTAAAACTCAACAACAACAACAACAAACTGCACAACAACACCCAAATTGCACACCAGCACATCTGAGTGTAGGATCTATGCATAAGAGGTCACAGGTCAGATACCAGGTGTTGGGCGATGGACTGGGAGAAATAAAAAAGCTGCCTCTTGCACACACAAGAACTCCCTGTAGGATGAGGGAGAGTGGAGATGTGGTGGGTTCCCTGAATAGCCCTGTCCGGGAGTGCTGTGAGCTCCACGATGTTGACAGCAGAGCTCAGTCATCAGGGCAGAAAGCAGAGAAGCAGAATGGCAGAGAAACAACAATTGGTTTTTACTGGCCATGGTTGCAAAACCAAGGCTGAGCCGAAGCCACCAACTGCCAACACAGAGGAACCCTCCTCCCATACCATCCGAGGAGCCCAGAAGAATCTGAGCAAACTCTACCAAAACTGTGGCTAACACTGACAGGGACTGAGACTACAAAAGAAAAAAAAGGGGGCATTATTAAGGCTTTATATAAAGGAAGGATCCAAGAGGCTTAGATGCTACCTACTGGAATACAAAAGAAAAATGCCTTCTTTGAAACAGGCTAAAGACAGGCTTTTATATAATAAATCTTCTTTCTGGAAAAACAGCAGAATACACTTCCATTAATGCCAGGTAGGAAAACAGTCCATTAAACACCATGAGCAACCAAGGTGACAAGGCATCTCAGAAAGAAAGAGAAAAATCTCCAGAAAATAAGCTTACAGGCATAGAAATGTGCAACCTAAATGACAGAGAATTCTGTATGGTACTTCCAAAAAACACTCAATGAGTTCCAAAATTAGTCATATCAACAATTTCAAGAATAAAACAACAAAAAGAAACATGTAGATGGACAGAGCAAGGAAATTAAAACCCTCAGTAAGAACAGAAAAGACCTTCTGGAGATTAAAAAAAACTACAAGACATGAAAAATGAAAATTGCAAGCTTGAGAAATAGAGTCAACTAAATGGAGGAAAGGATCAGTGATATCAAAGACAGAAATCTAGAAATAAATCAGAAGAACAGAGAAACCGAAAAATGAAAAATAATACAAGAAAAATGAAAGAGAAATACAAGAATTAGCTGATACCATCAGGAAAGGAAACATAAGAATAATGGGCATTATCGAAGGTGAAGAAAAGGAGCAGAGACTAGAAAACATTTTCAGACAAATAGTTGATGAGAATTTCCAAAATCTGAAGAATGAGCTGGAGCTTGGAATTCAAGAATTCAACAGAACACTCAGTTATCCAAACACAAAAAGGACTTCACCAAGACACATTGTATTAAAATTATCAAATATCAATGACAAAGAAAGAATTCTCAGGGCAGCCAAGGAGAAGGAAAACCCATTACATTATCATCTGACTACTCAGCGCAGACCTTATAAGCCAGAAAGGAGTGGAATGAAATATTCAAAATATTAAGCTAAAGAAACTACCAGCCTAGAATAATATATCCAGCTAATCTGTCCTTTAGGTATGAAAGAGAAAAATAAATACTTTTCCAGACATACAAAAATTGAGGGATTACTCCACTATGGGGTCTGCACTACAGAAAATTCTGAAAAGGGTCAACTCACCTAAAACAAAATGACAAAAAAAATACGTAAGTAGGAGTAAAGTGACTATCAGGCAAATAGAAGCAGAGGAGTCCAACCTAAGAACAGGGCATTATAAGCTTAAAATAAGAAGAGATTTGCTATAGCAAGAGTGTGATGAACATCCAACATTCATAGGGACAAATTGAGACAACAATGACAGAAAAGGGGAGGATTCAAAGATTCAGATTAACAAAGGGGAATGGAGATAAGGCACACAGAGACAAATATGGACAACTGTATATATAACTCTCCTTTACAGATTCCTAATAGTAACCGCATGCCAAAGATTTAGAACTGAAGTGTATAAAATAAAACAAGAAGGACCAGATGGAAAACCCACAAAACCCAACCAAAATAAAGAAAATCAAAATACAAGGACAGGAAGCAATGGAAACACCAAGCTACCAGAAAACAAAAGATGAATGGTTTATAAGAAGACCTCATATTTCAATAAACCTCAAATGTAAATGGACTGAACTCACCGTAGAAAGGCGCAGAGTTGCAGATTGAATCAAAAAACAAAAACCAACACAATGCTTCCTCTGATGGACACATTTCTGCTCCAAAGACAAATATAGACTAAAAGTGAAAGGGTGGAAATTATATTTCAAGTAAATGGAATTCAGAGAAAAGCAGGAGTAGTGGTACTAATATCAGATGAAATAGACTTCAAAAAAATAAGATAAAGAAAGATACTGAGGGACACTTTATAATGATAAAGGGAATCGTGCACCAAGAAGACATAACACTTATTAATATCCATGCTTCCAATCAAGGAGCCCCAAAATATGTAAAGCAATTACTAACAGAACTAAAGGGAGAAACAGACCAAAACATTATCATAGTAAGGAATCTAAATGCTCCATTGTCAGATATGGACAGATCATCCTAACAGTAAATCAATAAGTAAATAAAATCCTTAAATGACATTAGAACAAATATATAACTGACATTTACAGAGCATTTCATCACAAAACAGCTACTTATACATTCTTCTCTAGTACACATAAAACATTCTTAAGGATCAACCATATACTTGGACACAGAGATAGCCTCAATAAATATAAGAGGGTTGGAATCATTCATACAAACCATCTTATCTGATCATAATGCTTTGAAACTAGAGATAAACTGTAAGAATAAAGCAGAAAGAACCACACATACATGGAGATTAAACAACATGTTACTGAAGAATAACTGGGTCAGGAAAGAAATAAAAAGAGTGATCAAGAGATACATAGAAACAAATGATAATGATAGTACAACATATCAAAACTTTTGAGACATGGCAAAAGTGGTCATAAGAGAAAAGTTCATATCATTACAGGCCTATCACCAAAAACAAGAACAAGCCTAAATTAACAACCTAATTCTTCATTTTAAAACAATAGAAAAGAAAGAATAAATGAAGCCTAAAGTCAGAAGGAGGAAAGAAATAATAAAAATTAGGGCAGAAATAAATGAAATTTAAAAAAATAGAAAAAATAAATGTAACAAAGAGCTGGTTATTTGAGAAGATTAATAAAATTGAGAAATCCCTGGCTAGACTCACTAAAGAAAAAAAGAACAGACACAAATAATGAAAATTAGGGATGAAATAGAGGATAGTATGAGTGACATCACAGAAATACAAAAGATCATACAAGAATACTATGAAAAAATATATAACGCCAAAATTAATAACCTCAAAGAAATGGACCAGTATTTTAAAAAATACAACCTTCCCAGACTGAATCAAGAACTGGATAATTGGAAATAGACCAATCAGCAGTATGGAAATTGAAACAATCATCAAAAACTACCAAAAAATATAAGTCCAGGACCAGGTGGCTTCAAAAGCGAATTTTACCAAATACTCAAATAAGATTGAATACCTATTCTCCTCAAACTCTTCCAAAAAATTGAAGAGGAAACATCTCAATTCATATTATGAAGCCAATATTACCCTGATAGCAAAACCTGGTAAAGATAACACAAGAAAACTACAGACCAATATCTTTTTTGAACACCGATGAAAAAATCCTAAATAAGATAACAGCGAACCAAATACAGCCACAAATTAAAAAGTTTATACACCATGATCAAGTGGGCTTCTTCTCAGATGCACAGGGATAGCTCAACATATGCAAATCGATCAATATGATATAACACATAAACAAATTATAATAAAAAGAATCATATGATCATGTCAATAGATGCAGGAAAAAACCTTCAACAAGATAGAGCATCAATTTATGATCAAAACACTTGCAAAATTGGTATAGAAGGAAAAATCCTTAACATAATAAAGGCCATATATGGCAAACTGTCAGCCAACATTATACAAAATGTTGAAAAACTATAAACCTTCCCTCAAAGATCAGGAATAAGACAAGGCTGTCCACTATTGCCACTGTTATTCAATAAACATTGGAGGTCCTAGCAAGTGCAATTAGGCAAGGAAAGCTATACAAGGCATCCAAATAGGAAACAAAAAAGTCAAACTGTCACTATTTTCAGATGACATGATTCTCCATGTAGAAAACACTAAAGATTCCACAGGAACACTACTAGAAACAATAAGCAAATAGAGTAAAGTTTCTGGACAAAAAATCAACATTCAAAACTCTATAGCATTCCTATACTTTAATAATTAAGTATCAGCAAAAGAAGTGAAAAAAATTTCTATTACAATTGCAACAAAAATAATAAAATTCCAAGGTATAACTCTAATGAAACATGTGAAGGACCTGTATAATGAAAACTACAAGACCCTATTAAAATAAATCAAAGAAAATAAAGAAATGAAAAGGTATTCCATGTTCTTGGACTGGAAGAATCAACATAGATAAAACGACCTTATTATCCGGAGCATTATACAGATTTAATACAAAAATTTATTAGATTTGTATGGAAGCACAAAATACCCTAAATTGCCAAAGCCATCCTGAAGTAAAACAACGAGGCTGGAGGCATCACTATGCCTGACTTCAAATTATATTACAAAACAACAGTAATCAAAACGGCATGGCATTGGCAGAAAAACAGGCATACAGATCAGTGGAACAGAATCGAAAGTCCAGAAGTAAACCCATATTTGTATGGGCAAATGAATTTTGAGGAAAAAAAGCCAAAACCATACAGTGGAGAAAGGAAAGCCTCTTCAATAAATGATGCTGGGAAAACTAAAAAAAAAAACACCTGCAAAAGAATGAAACTAGACTGTTGTCTATCATCACACACCAAAATTAACTAAAAATGGAGTAAGGACCTGAATATAAAACATGAAACAATAAAATGCATAGAAGAAAATATAGAAACTAAACTCATGGACCTTGGACTTAAAAAGGATTTTATGTATTTGTCCCCAAAAGAGAGGGAAGTAAAAGCAAAAATAAATGAATGGGACTACATCAAACTAAAAAGCTTCTGCTCAGCAAAAGAAATTGTCAGCAAGGTAAAGAAACAACCATCTGAATGGGAAAATATATTTGCAAGCAATGTTTCTGATAAGGGCCTAATATCGAAAATATACAAAGAACTTATATGACTCAATAACAACAACAACTACTACTACAACTAGAACAAAAAAAATGATCCAATCAAAAAATAGGAATAGGACCTGAAGTCCTTAGGGGATATAGAAATGGCCAACAAATATTTGAAAAGATGTTCAACATCACATGTTCTTGGACTGGAAGAATAAACAAAACCACAATGTGATACCATCTCACATCTGTTAGAATAGCTATAATCAGCAGGACAAGTAATAACAAAAGTTGGAGACGATGCAGAGAAAAAGGAATCCTCATACACTCCTGGTGAGACTGAAAATTGGTACAGCCACTATGGAAAACAGTAAGGAGGTTCTTCAAAAGAGTAAGAATTGATCTACTATATGATCCAGCAATCCCTCTACTAGGTATTTATCTCAAAGACTTGAAAACTCATATCCAGAAAAATATTTGCACAGCGATTTTCATAGCAGCATTATTCATGGTGGCCAGGACTTGGAAGCAACCAAAGTGTCTTACGATAGATGATTGGCTAAAGAAGCTGTGGTACATATATACCATGGAATATTACTCAGCCCTAAGAAGAGATGAAATACTGCCATTTGTGACAACATGTATGGACCTCCAGATAATCATTCTAAGCGAAATAAGCCAGACAGAAGAAGCTGAAAATTACATGATATCCCTTCTACGTGGGATATAAACTTAAAAGCAACAAAAGAACAGAACAAACAAACAGAGACTCATGGACATGGACTATAGAGTAGTGGTTACCAGAGGGTAGAGTGTGGGGTAGCGCAGAAGTAGACATGGTAAAGGTAGTCAAATATGTGATGACGGAAATAACTCTAACTATGGGAGGTGAACACAGAGTGTAAATATGTATGTGCCTTACTGTTAACTTGTACAGCTGAAAGTTATTGGATTTTGTTAACCAATGTCATCATTTAATTAATTAATTAATTAAACAATTCTGGAGTGAACACCTGAAAATAATATAAAATAATATTAATGCCGACTAGAAATGAAAAATAAAAATTAATTTAAAAATTCTGAAAAAAAAGAAATGTTGGTGTCATTTCTTTAAGAAGAAGAAGAAAGAAAACACAAATAATAAAATGGCAAAATCTAGATATCTAGCAACAATTACTTTAAATGTAAATGGATTAAATGTTCTAATCAAAAGATAGGGCGACTGAATGGATAAGAAAACAAGACCCTTATCTATGCTGCCTACAAGAGACTCACTTCAGATCCAGACACACACAGACTGAAAATAAAGGGATGGAAAAAATATCATGAAAATGGGTGGGTGCAGGGGGAGGACTAGAATAGCAATACTTATACCAGACAAAATATATTTTAAAACAAAGGGTATAACAAGAGACAAAAAGGACCCAGTAATCTCCCTTCTGGTTATTTATCTGAAGAAACCCAAAACACTGCTTCAAGGGAACATGTGGATCCATACATTCATTGTAGCATTATTTACAAGAGCCAGAAATGGAGTCAACCTGGGTGTCCATCTGTGAATGGAAAAATAAAGAACTAGTGATACATATATACAATAGAATATTACTCAGCCATAAAAGGAATGAAATCATGCCATCTGCAACAAAGCAGAGGGTATTGTGATGAGTGGAGTAAGTCACACAGAGAAAGACAAATGCTATATGATTTCACTTGCATGTGGAATCTAAACAAGATAAACAAAAGAGCAACAAATTCATAGGTGCAGAGAACATTTTAATGGCTGTCAGATGGAAAGGGTATTGAGGGGGTGGGTGAAAAGGTGGAAGGGGTTAATAAGTACAAATTAGTAGTTACTAAATGTTCATGGGCACATAAAGTAGAGCATAGGGATATAGTCAATAATATTGTAACTATGTATGGTGTCAGATGGGTACTAGCTTTATTGGGGTGATTACTTTGTAAGTTGTATAAGAGTCTTATCACCATGATGTACACATGAAACTAATATAATATTATATGCCAATTATAATTATAAGTTATAAATAAATATATATTTAAGAAAATCATGAGCTGTAGTCAGTGTACATTTATATTTCTCTTTTAAGTCCAATTCAAGAATAGTTTTTTTTCAAAATAAATGACAGACTTTTCAGAATCTTCAAGTGTCAAGGAAAGATTCTTTAATATTTTATATAATGGATTTTCAGAAGCAGACAGTGGAGAGGTTATAGAAAGGTTTTGATTAGGGGTTTAATTGAAACAGCGGTTCTTAAACTTCAGGGTGCAGTAGAATCTCCTGGAAAGCCTGACAAAACATAGATTGAGGGGTTCTACCTACAGTTTAGTGATTTAGTTGGTCTGGGCTATGGGTATATAAAATCATACTTTTTAACAAGTTCACAGTTCAATGTTGATACTATTTGTCTGTGTACCACACTTTGAGAACTACCAAATTCGGAGATCTTTAATTTAGCCCTATTTTTTCTAATGCCCAGTTAACTTAATTTGCTATTATCTGACCATTCCAGTTGAGATTTTATTAAATATTGATGCACAGATTTAATAGCTACTGTTTGTTTTGGTATACGACATTTGTCTTTTAATATATTTTTACTTACAAGTTGTTTTTCCTCTTGACAGTATGGCAGTCTCTTTATTGGATACATTTGTTAGTACAGAAGTCCTCACATAGTGTCATCAATAGGTACTGAGACTTTAAGCAGAATGTCATGTAATAAAGCCAATTTTACTATAAGCTAATGGATATAAACAACAGTTAGGTTCTTATGCATTTCATCAATGTTTTAATGAAACCATGTTGAATGAAACATTTATCAAGGACCTACTATACTCAATTAATTCAGTCATTCAGTCATTCAACATATATTCATTTGAAACCATTTATTTGCCAGGCCTCTTGCTAGATGCCGGGGATACAATGATAAGTTGCATAGACGTGTCTTTGACCCACTGGAGCTAAGAGTCTATTGGCAAAGACCAATATCAATCAGATAATCATGCAAATGAATGTATAATTGGTCAGAAGGGAAACAACATGCTTCTATTTGAATAAATTGAAAAGAAATCTAAATTGAGTTGAGGAATCATACTCCTTTTTGATAAACTTTTCCTTGAACTGAGACAGTTTGCAGGTAGAGAAGCAGGATATAGAATATCTCAAAAGAATTTACACTTCATCATTAAGACTAGATTTAATTTTTTATTGTTTTTTTTAATTTTCAAATTCTAGATTATTTTCTCCACAATACTGGCAAACTACAGCTCAAAGGGGGAAACTGCCAATTGCATTTTTGTAAGCCATTTTTCCCCAAATGATTTTACTTCTAAGAAATGTCTATTTTAAGGCTAATATATTTGAAAGTGTCTCATTTAGATTTTATGTTATTTATGAACTCAGTTTCTCAGAAACTTGATTTCTGCTACCAATGAATCAGTTGCCTAAATAGTAAACTTACTTCTATATATTCACTAACTAGAGGACTGACTAACATGAAGGAAAATAATCTATTATAATCAACCTAGCAAACTTTTCTTTAAGTACAAGTTCATGCATTAGTAAAAACTGCTTTATCATTAGAACAAAACATGTCTTTTTAAAAACTATAGTCAAGTTATTATTGCTATAGGATGAAAGAAAGCAAAAGGATGAACTCAAAATCATGAATATTCAAGAAGTCTACCTTATATCCTTTTGGAATACTAAGATTTTCTATTCAGAAAGTTACCCCCTTAATTTATATTTGTTGACAACTGATATTGTTACATGGCTTTCACCAAAGTACACTCTAATGAAAAAGAAGAGAAACAGTGTAACACAGCCAAAACAGTTTCTGTTCCTCTCCTATAATCACTCAGGCTTTTATCCTGTGGGAACTTCTTTCTAAAGGCATGTAATTTGGTTTTCAATAAATTGAATGTTCTTCCTTCTGAGCATTTTTAAATACTACCTATCCTTTAAGGCTTAGCTCAAATCTCACTTCCTGGTTAAGTATCCCTGGTATAGTACCTGCCTTCCCTCCCTCCACAGATATTTGGATTTTTCCCAACTCTTTGTAATTCCTCTAGCTTTTGGAGTCTTCTACCAGACAATTGAGCCATTCTTTGAAGTGTCTTAATCTCTAAACATTACATATAAATGCAAGCTATATGGACTAAAACTCCCCAGATATTTTCAGAAAATTACTTTCTAATTCTTGATACTTGGCTTCCCTGAAGATGGTGATGGAGTTGTGTGCAGCAGGCTCAGTCACTGATGTAGTGAGAATGACCAGAAATCAGAGTTTGAAAGAAGATTGGATTGCTTACATTTGCCGAGAAATCCTTCAGGTGAGTCTTTACATGGTGATATTCTCTTCTGATCTTGAAAACTCTGGAAGTAATATATACAATGTACCTTCTGACTGTTCATTTAGGATAGTTTAAGAATTATAAAGATAACCACTGGATCATGATACAAAAAAAAAAAATCAAAAGGTTTTAGAGAAAGCAGATTTTCATGTGATGTCCTTCTAAATTGTAGCCTTTAATGGCTCCGTCAAATTCAGACTATTGTGTTCAGTGAATCATGGACATAACCACTTAGAGTATTTATTATGTGATTATAATTTTTAGAGTTTTTTTAAAAGGCATAACACTCTTTAGAGATGAAGATGAAGGTGAGGCAAAACACAATGTTTTATAGAATGGCCCCAAAACATCTGCAACCATTTTGCAGACAGATGTTCTCTTTTAATAATGTCCTACTTTGAAAAAGTTATTTTGGACACCAAATTGGATGAGAGTGACAACCTTCTTGATCTGCCAAACTCAAATTTTTTCTCATGGCTTCAGTGTTTGGGATCACTCAAGAAAGATATTAACACAAGTAAAAAGCACCAGTGATACAAAGTTAAAATATACTTATTCTCATCTTAACTGGATTAGCTTGTGGTAATAGTATAAAGAGTTAAGAGTGGAAACTCTGGACTGAGTTTAAATTCTGATTCATCATGTATTAGCTGTGTGTCCTTGAGTCAGTTACTTAATTTCTACTTATCTCAACTTTCTCATCTGTAATAGTGGGTGATATTAGCACCTTCTTCAATAGGTTGCTGTATTTAATAATTTATTCCATGTAGAGCACTTAGCATAGTGCTTGGAAAAAAATAACAATAATTATTAGCTGTTCTTACTGTTACTTCTATTACTAATCCCCAGTTAGTATCTGGAGCCATCTCACTGAAGCCAGGTCACAGGTTACCCAGGTAATGGGAGCCAGTTTGGTAAGCCAGTACTAATTGTAAATACTTTAAAATTAATTGCCATATTCTCTGAAATTCTCAGCCTACACGTTTGACTAGAAAATTTATTGGACTCAATAAATTGTTGAGTGAGGAATAGAGCAAAACAATAGCTGAGCTATGATATTTAAGATGACCAGGTCTTTACTATTATGATTAGTTGAAAATATGGAGTCTAGAAAAAAAAAGGTAAATGGCCCAACATATACACAAATACTACTTTTTGGTGTTCTTTTTCTTAAATGGGTGTCCTGATTTATTTTTCTTTTCTTATAGCCAAAAGCAGTATTTCTGGGAACTGGTTGTAGTAATTCCAATCTAAAGAAAGAATTTTGTCTGAAAAATGAAATTTTTGGCAATTTTTATTACCAAAAGTTTTTTTCCAAAAATACTAAGAACGGTACCAGAAAAAATATATATACTGACGTGACTTTATATATATATATATATATATATATATATATATATATATATATATATATATATATATAATTTTTTTTATTGCAGGGCTTAGCTCATCTTCACGCACACCATGTAATTCACCGGGACATCAAAGGTCAGAATGTGCTATTGACTCATAGTGCTGAAGTAAAACTAGGTAAATTTATATTTGCAATACTTTAAGTAAAGCCTAAATATCTGAATGGAGGAAAAATCCTTTAAGATAATTGTTTCCTATCATGTTACTAACAATTTTACTTTATTTATTTAAGCAGTGTCTTCCCTGACTGCAAAACCAGTCAAAACTAAAAAAAAAAATTATTTGGGAAAAGAGGTAGGATAAGACAAAGATGTACTTAATTGCTTCTCTGAAATCATGTAAATTAAAACAACTTTTAAATTATAATGGGAGGTTTACATTTTAGTCATTGCTTTATCCTCTATTAGACTTAGCTATTATATTTATTTCATCAATTGAGTTGAGTATTTACCATGTACAAATTTCTATGCCACGGACTCCTTTTTAAGGAGTATTGAAGAATTTTTAACTTAAACACAAATTGCTTCTTTAGAATTTCCCTCAAATATTTAAAGAACTGGTATCAGTTAGAAATGATGCTCCACTAATATCCAAATAAAATTCAGAATTAGAAATTTAAAGACCAGAAAGTCCCTAGCTTACTACTCCAGAGCTCAGGATGGCATAATTTATTTGAAAATAACCATACACATTGCTTCACAGGCAGGCACATAGGGAACAATATATTGCATCCTTTAAAGTTTAAAATAAATGTTGTTGATTGTTTTTTAAATAATACCATATTTCAGATAACCCCATTGTTATAGAACATTATAGAACATAAATTGCTGGTATCAAATTCTGTATTGTTTATTAATCATATTAATTCTTGCCTTCCATGTCTCTAGCATGACCTTAAGATAGTTCTCATTTTCCTGCTAAACAAATACAATCACAGTAGAGATTTTGTTCCTTCATTGGGAATGCTTTTCACTGAATATTTGTAGAAGAAACATCAGGTAATTATTCTTGAAATAAGTGAAATGTAATTTCAAGAAATTATGTCTCTTGTATCTAAAAGCTAAAAAGCTAGAAACACATTTTGAACACACTGTATTAAAATACATGAGGGGGAACTGAATCTCACATTCAAATGTGCAGGTTAGATAGTCTGTCACAAGGATACATACTATGTTTGTATGTGGTAGAATTCCCATATATTTGGGCCAAATTGCTGGCCAGCTCTACCATTTGCAACACAGAGGAGAAATAGTAAGTGAAAAGCCACTGAAAAACCTGTTACAAAGTCTATGGACTAAAGTTCATTTACTTTATTTTGTAGGAGAGACCTTTTAACATTGGATTAGAATTTGATCAGGCTTCTTTACACATAACTCTTATACATGCAATTTTGGATTTCTCTGATTCCAGAATATTTTAAAGCAGAATACAACCTTAATGACAGCTAAGGGAAGTGACAGAAAGGAAAGAGACTGGAACATAATTGTATTACAATTACAATTGATCAATGTTCCTCATATTCTAGTCACTAAGTCATTAAAGAAAAGGTTAAATTATGCCACTGTTGAGGTTTCATATCTACTTTTAATTTCAGCTTTTCTTTTTTTTCCTTTCTCTTCTACAAATCACTCTTTCTTCTAGTCTTTTCTCATTTCATTTTCTTTCCTGAATGTCACATATCAACTTATGGCCTTCATTGGTTTTTTTTGGTCTTTAAAAGTTGGCCATCAGGCACAGTGAGAATGGTGAGTTCTGATTTAATCTCTACTCCAGAAATAATCTAGGTAATGAGCTTTTGCAACATCCAATGTTGACTTTCACATATTATGGACTTTTTGTTGTTGTTCTTATATCCTTCCTTAAAGACTGACTTAAACGCTTACCATTTTTTTTCTTTTTTGCTCCTAAATTCTTCAAACTACTTTTCAATGTTGTTCTCCATCCTCTTGATTCCTGGAAACCATTCTAAATTAGAAAATCTACTTCATTTTTTATCCCTGTCTTATTTTTTCTAGAATAAATAACCCCAGTCTACTTTAGCCTTTTCTGTCTGTTTCTGAGGATAACGGTAAATCTTTTCATATAGTGTATCCCACAGATGAATAAGAGACTGAATTTTTATAGTCTAAACTGAGATATGAATACCATGGTAAATGTTTGCATGTGATTCAGAAGATCTGGAGAAGAACTTAAACTAAATTCTAACAGAAAACTCATTTTTTTCTTTATCAGTGTGATAGAATTTCTAAGGACATGAGTGAGGCTTCCTAATAAACTACTACTGAGTTTTATATTTCTTAGATGTTGCTTTTAGTGCTGGTCTTCCTCCAGCTTGGTGGCAAGTCCAAATATTACATATGTTATTACTTCAGAGGTTCAGGGTGTACTGATGGAACTTGATCTTTAATATTCATGGTAAACATTCAGCCAAACCTACTGTAGATTTATTTATAAAAGCACTGCTGAGTCTCTTTCCAACATAAATAGCAGAAAAATTCTATTTCCCCGTATTCTTGGAGTAGACTTCATGGTAAAGTTTGTTGCACTGGAATAAAAGTCTGTTATCCATTGTGGCTTTTGTATTGGCTTTCCAAATGTAAACTATAACTTATTGAGCTTTTTGTTACTTATTAATTATTTAGACATATGCTGAATTTTGCAGTGGATTTTGGAGTGAGTGCCCAGGTGAGCAGAACTAATGGGAGGAGAAACAGCTTCATTGGAACACCATATTGGATGGCACCTGAGGTGATTGATTGTGATGAGGACCCAAGACACTCCTATGATTACAGAGTAAGTGTGAGGATTTAGGTAGTGGGAATTAAAATTTGAAAAGGACTTTAGACTACTGTTCATTTTTAAATGATAAAAGAATAAAAAGTAGGCAGCTTCTCCTTTCACATTAAATTGAATGAAAAATACTGGCCACTCTTCCAATATATGGTTTGATTATATGCATAAAAATAATATTTTTAAGAATATAGACAAAATAAACCATTGGGAGGTATCCATATTTGAGAAAGAATGTCTAGTTCATGTTGCTTGCAACTTCTTGGTAAAATATTATAACATATGGCTTTATATGGAAATTTGACTTTCAGGGGCAAAGGACTTTGTAAACTTAAAATAAATAAATTTAAAATTGATGATTAATCCCCACAATAACTTAGCTCCAAAAATAAAAGAAATAATAATGTGATTGCTCAGAGTAATGGAGAAAATCATTGGCATGGTTTACCTCCAAGCCACAGAAAATCAGTGCAATGGGCAAATTAAGTAACAATTCATGCTATTTATTAAAATTTCCACTGACACTACAATTTAGATGATATATATCTATGTACACATTTCAAAAAGCTGACGTGGAAGGAAAACTCTCTATTTGCTATAGACTTGAAAACCACACTCATTCTCCACACCATAAGTCATTCAAACAATTCACTGTGGTTTCATTGTGTAGAACCTAGGACTGGATACTAGAATTTGATTAATTCAAGTTTCATCCTGTTTCTCTTTCCCTTAAATGCCCTCTGCTTGATCTGTAAGCAGATATATTGAAAGCTTAGTATATAGTCTAGTGCTATTAGTAGGTATGAAGACTATGGAAGTATAAGTTATTTAACTGGCTTGCTGTAAAAATAATGCTTTGTAACATGAAATTTCTTTCAGTCTTCCCAGGATGTTCACCCATATTAATAATTTATTTTTAATTTTTAGGCTCATATAACTGAAGGAAAGTATAAACGTAGACCATTACAGCAACCCTTTGAAGTTAAGTGATCTATAAAATGGAATTCTAAGAATTCAGTTAACCTAGTTAGGAGTCAGTCAGCCAAACAGTGTATCTCTAGTCCTGTGCTATTTCCACATTCTAAAAAACAAAGTACAGTTAATATTAGGATAATCTCCTTGGGTTTCCTTGAATATAATTTCATAGAATATAATAATTCTGTCATTAATTTACTGTATTCAAAGAACTGCTGAAAGTAGTTATATATAATATGTATACATAAAATATATATGTTATTTCATTAATATTTATACCAGTCCTATGAGACAGAAGCCATTATCATCTCTATTTGCATAGGGTAAAATTGAGGTACAGACTGTTAAATCATTTACCTAAGATAGCGCTGTTAGTAGGTCTAAGTGATGGAAAGGTCTTCCTTACAGAAAGTTCCTTGTGCTATTTCAGTTAAAGCATCTATAGCAACACATCCAAGATGATTTTTTTACACTTAAATTCATCTCATATTAACTTGTATAGTGCAATAATAGCTGGTCACAAGGTAAGCTAGCATCTTCCTCTAACATCAGTCTATAATGAAGCTTCATTATGGAACACCCACAAAATGGTTCTGGCATTGACATCCTCCCCAGCCAAAATTTTTTTAGATTCTAACTACTATAAGTTTTCAATTTTTAAGTAACTATTCTTCGGTCATCTTTTCTTTGCAGAGTGATGTGTGGTCCATGGGAATCACTGCTATTGAAATGGCAGAAGGGGCTCCTCGTGAGTAAAAATATTTGATATTTGTTAAAAGTTAGGGAAACATGTACAAATCTGCCATTTTTATCAGTCAGCTTGCACTGGCCACAAAGATGCCACACTGTGTGCCAAATTATAAATGATGGCCTCTTCGGTGATTACCAAATGTTCTAGTCAGAATGGCCAGATGTGGCTATAAAAAGGGTTTGTGCTTTTCTCTCTTATGTATCTTATTTTAGGCTAATTATTGTTTCAGTTTAGTAACAATATATTTAGTGTTTGGTCCTGACAATCATGACCAATCAGAATCTAAAGACATTCTAATACATATTGATTAGTGGAATATTTAGGTTCTAGAACATTTTATAGTCACACAGTATTACTACTTCAGACTGTGACAGTTGAGAAAATCCTCCAGTGGTTCATTGAAATTGTGCCAGTCCTCAATAGTGTTGGAAATTAAGCATTTTTTCCCCCTTGGGATTCAATCCAGCTTACCTTTGGTGCTTTTGTTGCTCCTTTCAGCCACTCCAGTACCCTTAATAGCTCAGAAGGCTTCATTTCCTCTTGTTTTCCAATCCTCTCCATCATTTAAATCACCCATTTAAATCAGCATCCCACTTCAGGATACTGCTTTCTGGTAGGAAAGTAAAAATGGAATGTGAACTTGGCTATAAATGATTGACAATCATCTAATATATGGCCCCATAAGCAGAACATATTTGATGTCCAAATTACCCAAATGCAAAGATGCAAATGATAAACATATCCCTTGTATTGTTGGGTGAGAAGTGAGAGTAATACCTGGAGTGTGTGCTGGAGGTGAAGTAGGGGCGGTGTAGTTGCTTTTTTCCACCTCTCCCCACAGAACTTATAGGTTTTCGTGTTTCTGCATGCTCTGCCTGCAGTGTCCATACACAAAGCTTTATAAATTTGTACTATCTTAGTACTGTGTTTCAAGACCAATGGAAGAAATTTTAAGGAGATGATACAGTGGTAATGTATTTTTTAAGAATTGTTGATGTTCCTTGGAATATCACAGTAGGGGTTTTAATTAAAGCTAGGATAGATGTGGAGATCAGGTTGCTGCTGCTTTTCTTTTAGCATCTGAAAACTACAAAGTACCTATGTTGGGTGAATAAATATGGAGAAAATTACATATGCCACATACATAAAATTAAAGACACTGGAAAATGCATATTATTATTCATCATTGCTTGATTATCTGTGAAAAATATGCTTAAATGATGTTAGATTGAACAACAGCTTCTCTTCCTCCTCCTCCTCCTCCTCCTCCTCCACCTTCTTCTTCTTCTTCTTCTTCTTCTTCTTCTTCTTCTTCTTCTTCTTCTTCTTCTTCTTCTTCTTCTTCTTCTTCTTCTTCTTCTTCTCCTCCTCCTCCTCCTCCTCCTCCTCCTCCTCCTCCTCCTTCTTCTTCTTCTTCTTCTTCTTCTTCTTCTTCTCTCTCTCTCTCTCTCTCTCTCTCTCTCTCTCTCTCTCTCTCTCTCTAAATACAAATATGGTTTTCATATAAGCACTGATGCATATATTTGGTTCAGATTCATGATTGCATAAAGTAGTATATTTTTCTATTGTTTCTGAGTGTTCTCCATTATGTCTTCTTTAAAAATACTAGCTTCTTATGTTTTGCAGATTTGTACTTCTTAGTTCACCCTCTTTTGTTTCATTTTTATTCTAAATTATTATATCATGACAGGAAAAAATAGGCGATGAGCAAATTCACAGGAGTGTAGAGAAGGGGTTTTGCACAGAGTACACAAATGGCAAACTGATTGCAGGAGATTTTTAACTCACATGAGAGAAAAAAAGGACCAGCATGCCTAGATAAGTAATTGGAATGGTGCAACTTTGGTCATGAGCTACTTCAGATGGCCACATTATTGAAGAATTTCTCTTTCACCAGCCTCCTTTATTGCCTGGAGTATTAACTTTGTATGGAAATTATTGTCATCAATTAAATTCCAGAAATCTTTTAGATTGTAATTATCATCTCAAAAGGGGTGGTCGTCCAATGTAACAGTTCTGTGTTAATTGCCTTTGAGGTCTAAATAACATAATTCCCTATTTTCTTTAGCAAGTCTCTCCTAAAGAAGTAAAAAGAGAGGGAAAATAACTTCTCATTGAAAGGATGCTGTAGGGGCTCTCAGAGGAGAGGAGAACTGGAACATTGTTCTTAAGTTCTTAGGTTCCGGGTAGGAAGTCGAACTTAATGCAAAGACCTCCAAACCAAGGTTAGAACATTGCTAGTAGTTATTCAAATATAATATCTTAGGCCAATTGATGTTGAATAGATGCAGTTCTTAGTTCTCTACACTTTATAGAAACATGAATTGTTGCCTGGAGGAGGAGCAGGATAAAGTTGACAGTTTATTCCAATTTTCACTTCTTATCAAGGATCTGTACCAGCCAATTTACCTTAATTGAAACCATATCTTTCCCTATTTTTAGCATTCTCCTTGGTGTTGTGGAGATTATTTTAACATTGTCATCCATGCTTGTTTATAGTCTTACGTTTATTTTTTGTAGTATCCCTCCCTTACACACAGTTCAATCTTTACATTAGTGTCTTGTGACTCAAATTTGCTGCTGTCTAATCAGAAGACCCATTCCTTCAGTATTCAGAAGATTTATTCAAATCTCAACATATTGTAGGAATAAACCACATTATTTAAACTAATTCAAACTGTCCCAAATTTAATGTTTCCAACCCGTCAAGAGATGTATTTTTAAAGGAGGTTTTCTGTTTCAAAGGAATGATTCTCTAACAGTGAAAATGTAGTCAATGTTAGGAGATAAGGTGTGAAAGGGGCAATTATTGGCATTCCTAAAATAAAACCATATAGGAAACCTCACAAACTATGCTGTTTGACATAGTTTTCATATCCCTCCCCTGTGCTCCATTCTTTTGTGGACTTCTCCTTTCCCTTAATGAAAACTTACCTAGTCTATGCCCTAACTCTTGATCCCTTAAGATGTTGTTAGTTGACCAAATGGTGCTCAGATGTTAATAAATAACAACTGCTTAATATATTGTACTAAGTCACTTGCAATAAGTTTAAAGGACAGAATCTGATCAAACACAGTGAAGGAATGAAGACAGTCAAATATGATCTTGATCTTTTAAGCTTGGGGATCATTCTGCCCTCAGTTATAAACCTGTACTTTCTATTAATTTATACCCATGTACTTGAAACAAGTATGACCTTTGAACAATTGCCTCTATATCACTCTAATGAAGCTATTCTGGGGAGTTTTTTTTTCTACTGCTATAAGAGACCAGTTTGGCATTGTAGTTTTTCTGGAGATGTATTTTGGGAGGGGAAGGATGAGTTTAAAGAAATATTAATATTAAATTGTCCTCACATGAACGACACACTTGTAATGTTAGGTGAAATTTACACTGTGGCTCTCCTTTGGGAATATTTTGCGTTGCCAGTTTTCTTTAATCAAAACACAAGAGGAAATAGGTGAAGTGAGACACACATTTAAATGCTTATATAAAAGCCCAGAATTCCCAAACCAATTAAGTAATGAATTTATATAGCACATATTGGAATAGACTTTTCTTTGTAGGTCTGTGTGTCTGAAAAAAGGAATGAAAGTCCAATAATTTTGCACAGACTTGAAGTGCCAGATAGTTAAAATATTTATTATAATATCAATAGCTTATATTTATTAAGTGTTTACTCTATGCCAGACACTTTTACATGTAGGTTGCCATTTAATACAGAAACTCTTAGAAGGAATTCTTGATATGTTTTCTGTTTTTTTTTTCTGATAAAGAAAATGAAGCACAGATAGGTTAAGTTATTTGTCTAAGGTCACAAAGGCAGGGCTATGATTTGAACCCAGTTGATCTTACTCTAGAGGGTGTGTTTTTAACAGTTATATTGTATCTACTTATATTGTATATTTTTCTAGAACTATCAGCTTCCAAAGAAGTTTCTTCTCACCTCTTTAGACTATAAAGTCATTTTATACCTTATTTTGCTTAGTTAATAGTCTTGTTGACTTTTTCAGTCTATAATTACCTATCCCGATTTTACAACCATAGATACCTGCAATACAAAAATAGAAGAGTACTTGTCTCCACTTTTAGTTTACTTCTATAGATATAAATAATTACATATTTCACAAATTTTATCTAGTGTAATTTATTACTGATTTGTCACACCTGGCAATAGTGAAGCTTTTAAGATTTTATATGAAGGACCATTTTCATTAAAATGAGCTTTTCCTGTAACTACATTTTTTATATCTGTATATTACTTAATATCTATTCAACATGATATGTAAAAGTACACTGAAAATACTGTCTAGAAAGAGGAGTGCACTCTGTAGTTACCCTTCTTATTCATTCTAATCTTACCTATTTTCCTTTGCAGCTCTGTGTAATCTTCAGCCTTTGGAAGCTCTCTTCATTATTTTGCGGGAATCTGCTCCCAAAGTCAAATCCAGTGGATGGTAAAGATTAATGACTTAATCTCTCAAACACATTAACTTGACATTTTTATGTAATGAACACATTTTAATTCATGTAGTCAGTCCTGCTTCAATATACTTATTGGACAGTATTTCCTAAAAAATTGATTCTTTAAATGTGGGGTCTAAATAACTAGTTTTCATTAAGAGCTAGCTAGCCAACTAGAAATAAGTAATACCTTCAAGAGTATACTATGATGACATTATTGTCCTAGCTAACATTAATTGCATATTCAGTTGTTTCTCTAGTAATGAGATAGACCAATGGAAACACTTGTAGCATATCTCACTTTGCCTAGACAGGCAGTTAGTGATTGTGATATACAGAGCAGTTGTTTGTCCCATTAAACTAAGCATCCACAGGCCTAGAAAAGAAGACTTTTTCTCCCAAGGTGCTACAGAGTGCTACCTGGGAATTCTTCTCAATGAAGATTTTTGATCTAGTACTTGATGTTTTTCCTTATTCCTAACATTTATTGCTTGCCCTGGTAGAAGTGATGATTTGACTGCTGACATTCTTGCTTGTGATTTAATATAACCCTTCCCACAGATTTAGGTTTTCTGTCCACATTTGTTTTCATGGGCCCTGTTAGAAAATTAGTTAGTTTCAATATAACCCCCCCATTTTTTTAATCATTATATCTATACCTCTGTAGTTCAAAGTGCATATAATCAAGTGAAGAATTTAGACTGCAAAGTGTGACTGCTATGGTCTGACCAATCTAGTCCCATGATCTACTTGTATCATATTAACCACTTAATTGCCATCCTACAACTTGACTTTTCTCCATGTACATACTTCTGAACTCATTGAAGTTTTTACTATGATTTGGGTAGAAAATGTCAACAACTCTGACCTCTTCGGAGGTTTGAATAGCATTGCCTTATGTATATTGTCAAGCTACAAGATATTTAGAAATTAAAAAAGCGATTATAGCTAAAGGCAACTCTCTCCAAAAGTATGATCTTCAGAGTGGCATATGGGTAGGGATGGGAGGAAGTGGGGCAGGTCTGAGAATGATCTTTTAACTTTGACTCATTTCTTATAGGTCCCGCAAGTTCCACAATTTCATGGAAAAGTGCATGATAAAAAATTTCCTATTTCGTCCTACTTCTGCACACATGCTTCATCACCCATTTGTTCAGAATATAAAAAATGAAGGACATGTTGTTGAGTCACTAAAGAAGCATCTTACTGGAATCATTAAAAAGAGACAGAAAAAAGGTAAGAATGAACTTTTGTCAATGCAGGGGGAGGAGAGTTGGGGGACTGGGAAAATGGAGTGAAGGGTTAAAGAAGTACAAATTAGTAGTTGATCAATGATCATGGGGATGGGGAGCACGGCAGAGGGAATGCAGTTAGAATTAATATGATAGCTAGGTGGAAGGCCAGGGAAGGGAGGGAACAAGTTGGGGGATCGTTTTATGAACTACATAGATATCTAACCAATGTACTGTATACTTGAAACTAATTAAAATTAATTAATTAATTAATTAATAATAATCACAACATATAAAAATGTTCAGGATAAAATAAAGGGTAAATAAATACTTTTTAAAATAAACTTTAGTTTTGCTGGAATGAGTACTTAGATGAGAGCAGAATTTATTCTTTTTTTTTCAGGAAAAATAATTTTTTACAAATTAGATTGAAAGTAAAAATTCTGAAGCCCTGAATATTTAGTATTTCCACTAATAAGGCCATGTGCACTTAATTCATTATCTCTCGACAAATTGTCTATATGTATATAAGATTATAAATAGTTGACAATTATGACTGGCAAGTGTTCATATTTATAACAACCTCCAGAGCCTCGAGAAGAATTTTGTGATGTGCCAACTTTATTTTAAAAAAGAAACTCCTAACTAAAAAAGTAAATTAATTAAAAGATAACAAAATATGTATCTTGCTGTTCTTTTTTGGCTGACATTTTAATTAATTCCAATGAGATAAATGGATTTGTAATTAACCATTTATTGACTTTTAGTTTTGAAGCCTGTGTAGTGTACAATGTTTATGTACTAATCTCCAACTATAAGATGTAATTAAAAGAATTAATTTATACAAATAAAAGCAAGTTTCTATATATTAATGCCAAAAATGGCAAGATGGATTTTTATCAAATCCGGAGGAAACTACTTAAGAAGTTCTGCCTTATAGGTTGTATGGCATATTCCACATTTAATTTGAGGCATAGACAGGGTTGAGAGTAGTGCTGGAATGGAAACTGAAAGAGATAACAGTTGTTCTCAGTTCACCTACAGGATTGATTGTAGTGGAGGTTCTTTCATCTGCATAACTATATGTATCCTAATTTGGAGTCAGAAGCATCAGTAATTAATTTATTTAGCCATGGTAGAGAATTAACTGGACAAGCATCACAAAAGCCAGCCAGTCTCAAATGGGTTCAGGAAGACCCCACATCTATTTGAGAATTTACTAGCTTCCAGAGTTGCAATTTTTCCAGATTTTTACCTACAGTAGAAGTCACATTTATATAGAGATTACATGGAAGATGTAAATATGTTGCCCTATACACTTTAGTATAGGGAATTCAAAAGAAAACTCTCTTGTTTGTGTCTATATTTCAGTACAGCACAGCTGAGAGGAAAGAAGCTGAACATTTTCAATGTGCTAACTTTAAACACAGAATTTAGATTTTTTAACTTTCTCATTGAAAAAACTAAAGATCCTTGCTCACATTTTCAAAGATTCTCACTGAAAGGACCAAAGAAAAGTGTGGACCCAAGCCATAAAGTCTTTACATCTAAGAGCACATAATTATAAGCCACACTTACCAGCCATCTCAAGTTTTTCTTGTCCCTTTCTCCCTTTGCCTTTTTCAGTTCTTTCTCTTTAGAATTGTAGCAATCATATTGCTATTTTTTCCTATGTCCAGAGAAATTAGTCTATATGGAATAACTGCACTGCTCTGTAAAAGTAAGCCTAGGGACTAAGATATTGCCTACATCACCAACTGGGTGTGGTTTAAAGGATTACTTTCTTCTTGTCCTTGTAAATTTACCCAGTATTCTGAGCAATAAAAGGTGAGAACTGAATAAGCTGGACTATATTAATCTCTGCTGATTGTTATACATTATTTTTTTTTCTTTCATGAAAAGGAATACCTCTGATATTTGAAAGAGAAGAAGCTATTAAGGAGCAATACACCATGAGAAGATTCAGGTATGTTAGACAAATTAAATATAATTTGATTTTATCAATTCCAGTAAGACAGTCAATTTTCATACTGTTGCATTGAACTCAGAAAAACCTAAGGCTTTCTCATATAACAACAGATCTCTATTTTCAAGAGCAATTTGAGTGGAAATGTTGAGGGAAAAGTTGTTATTACTATTAAAAGATTTTTTTTTTAATTTCTGGCAACAGAATGGTGTCAGACCATTAATATCGCGTATATTAGTAACACGAAGACTATTTTAAACATTAAAGGAATGACTCAAGAAAGATTACTGAAAATATCATGTTGCAAAAAATGTCCATCATTTAGAATGACTTCACTCTACTGACAATTCTATATCAAATATTTGTATGTTTATTTCTAGAGGACCTTTTTGTACTCATGAGCTTCTGAAACTGCCAACCAGCAGTAGATGCAGACCACTTAGAGTCCTACATGGAGAACCCTCTCAGCCAAGGTGGTTACCAGATCAAGAAGAGCCACAGGTCCAGGCACTTCAGCATCTACAGGGAGAAACCAGAGTGTTCATGCCACTACAGGCTCAGGACAATATACCTAGGTCTCTACAGAGGCAAACCCAGGCATCTCAGCGACTACAAGGGGCAGCTCATGTGTTTATGCCACTACAGACATGTAGGCCTTTACAGATGCCAGTTAAGGCACCTCCATCATTATGGAGGGCAGCCTGGATGTTCATGCCACTACAGGCTCGGGTTAAGGCACCTAGGCCTCTACAGCTACAGGCCAAGGTACCCAAAGAGCAGAAGGCTCAGGCCCAGCCCCAGGCTTTAGAAAAGCCACAGGATCTGGAGCAGGTACCAGAGGAATTTCAGGGGCAAGATCAGGTACCTGAACAACAACAAAGGCAAGGCCATGCTCCTGAACAACAGTGGCAGAACCAGGTACCTGAAGAGCAGCTGGAGCAGAACCAGGTACCTGAGCAGCCAGACATACAGGAAGAGGCTGCTGAGCCTATACAGGCAGAGATTGAGGCAGAGGAACCTGAGTTATTACGAGTACATGCGCAGGTGTTCCTGCCTCTATTGTCACAGAATCACCACGTGCTGTTGCCACTACATTTGGATACTCAGGTACTCATACCAGTAGAGGAGCAAACCAAAGAGTCACCTCAGGCACAGACCTGGGCACTAGAGCCTCCACAAACAGTTGACTCAGTTCAAGCACTGATAGAGGGACTATCAAGATACTTACTTCGAGCACCAAATTCTCATAACTCAAAGCCACTTGGTCCACTACAAACCCTGATGGAAAACCTGTCATCAAACATGTTTTACTCTCAACCAGAACAGGTTTGGAAGAAAAAATCAAAGGTTTGTAGTCTAAGGCAGGAATTAGCAAAAAGACTGTCACCAAAGCGGTTCCAGGCAAAGTTATCACGGAGAACTGAAGAGTTGGAGCTCTCAGATTTAGAAACCTGCAGGCGAAGGCGCCAGCGCAGATGGGAGGATATCTTTAATCAACATGAGGAAGAATTGAGACAATTTGCAAATGTAAGCTTCTGATATTTTTATTGAGCCAAATATGCAGAGAAAATATAGTAGTTCATATTTATGTTTTCCCTCTGTAAAACCCAAATGAAATATTTAGATTAAATAATTTGTGCTTCAAATAAATTATTCTGAAATTCCCAAATAATTGTGACTAAGTTTGAGAAAGAAAAATATACTCAAATGATCCAGATAATTGCTTAATATCTCTCTGTGTTGTGACCGGAATAACCAGACTCAACCTGAGTGCTCTGATATTAGAGGCAGTTTATTAGCCGGCGGCTGTCCTTCCAAAGGAGCAGCCCCGAAACATAAAGATACAAGGGTTTTAAGCCCAAAATCTCATTCTTCATTCTGTCTAAATCACAAAGGTTTAATATTTCTTCTATTCTCTACCTGTCACCCTAAAGGTG